>JTDE01000806.1:3692-28033 GCA_014338405.1 Paragonimus skrjabini miyazakii
GTTTCGTTTGGTAACTACTCATTTTTCGTTTTCTATACAGACAAAGATTGAAGGTGTTAACCCATACAGTTCTTAGACAATTAATGGATTCGTTTCGGTCTTTCATCTTCGAGCAGTTTAATCTAAGTAACGTACAAATGCTGCGCTAACATCGGAACACTTAATTTGTCGTTCCTGACGTCAGTGATCTAATGAAAGCTTTTCATTTTACGATAGACGTCACTAGGTTTGAATCGGTATTGGAAAGTATCTCATGTAATTGAGCAGTTAGAAGCAACTCAGAACAAGCATCAGAGGTTATGGTTAACATCTATGTGTTACAGCTCAATGGAATTTAATATGACTGCGCTTCCTTTCTTCGAAATCATTAATGTTTGCGTACGACGTGAGATAAGAAATCTAGAATGAGATCGAATGTCGAGTCTAATGCTTCTTTTCAAAAGAGATCGATTGGGATGTTTATGGGAATGCGACATCTGTGATCAGTTTTGTGTGATGTTCAATCTATATGTTATCAAACTGATAATATTCTGTTACTTAACGAATCGGTCAGAAAAACCACAACCGCGCACCCACCCCAGTTATCAGAAAAATTCTCGGGAAAATACAACAGGTTAGCAACCAAATGCACAAAATTAGAAGTTTTCGACTAGCTTTATTTAAAATAACTATAAACAAATTGCTTTTCCATTAACAAAACATGATGAGCTTTTGCCATGTCACTAACTAGAATGCTTTTTATGTAACTCCAATCATATTTATCACACAGGTGACCTAGAAACATTTTGAGATTATTTCAATGAATTCCCCGATAGTAAGATTCCCAGTTCAAACTTTATACAATCACACATACTTTACACGAGATTTAATCACAAAGTTTGGAAAAAGTATATTGCATACATGGATTCCCAGTCTAATCCTTGACTTAAGCCAAATATTTGTGTTGGGCTTCAAAAGGTTGGGAATTTGGAAAACCTCTAGCAACCAGATGTAATTGTAAATGAATGTGTAATGGTAGATATCATCTATTATATACTCGAATTCATACAATGTACATACGGCAACCTTTCAGCCACCTGTGAGGGAGATGTGGACATAACTGTGTTTGTTATAATGCATCAATGTGTATCTACACACAGCACATGCAAGAAAAGTTTTGATGGCAGATTACGGGAGAATTATTTCAAACATCCTTTATTAATTTCGAGTTTCCTATTTTTTAAACTGACACGAAAAATTCATACGAAACAAAGGAATGCGTAAAAATCCATTATTTTCAAAACTTACACTAAACAATTTGAAATAATGTTTTTTCAAATATTTTACTCATCTTACGTAAGATAGTCAGTCGGAAATTTGGAATAGTTGGATATAACAAAATGAAGTGAGATTATTACATATGTTTCTTAATGAGAGGTTTTGTATGTTTTGAGGATTTTCAGTTATGTATGGTGAAGTATGAAGCAAGAAATGAACTGTACTGAGATAAGGACTTTCTCAATAAAGTATTTATCCTCTGAAAGGAGAAACAATATGAAACACTTAAAACACGGCTTCTGATTACATATGACGAAATCGTGAAAAATGACTCGACTAACAATTACAGAGTCGGAAAAATGTATATTTTCGTAAACGTTTCGGCACCCACTGAAAGTTTAACCAACCCTGATTCCTTCAACATAAATTGATTGAAAATAACACAATGTTATGGGCAAGTTGTAATACTCTACGCCTCAACCTCCTGGGGTAACCATTCTCAGAAGTGTTGTAGTCAAAATGGATTTCGAATACAACAATCCCGAGGAAGGTTACCCGAGGTGGTTGAAACGTAGAGTATTGCAACTTGCTTGTAACGTTGTTATTGTCAGCCCATAGCACGTTAAACACGACGTCCAAACTGATTGATTTAATTCGTACAATTTATGCATATTGTTACATGCATGTCATATGTAGAACGTATCTTTGCACTGCGATCTCTGTCACCAGAATGTGGTACTGCTGCAATGGTGAAAGCAGTACACGGAAGGGAAGAGACGCTGTGTCCCGTTTTAGTCGATCGAATGAACTTCAACTGGAGGTTGATGCCCTTGCAATAAACCGGGTTAGCGGACGCGCTAGCATCTTTCTAGTTGATTCCATGGAACCGTTATCCATAACCTATCTTCGATGCTGATGCAGCATTCTGTCTGCATTGCCATGCATGGAAACGAAGCCAACTTTATCGAACACAGCGGAACCACTGCAGTTCAGCAGAATCATACATCACGAATTTAATCCAAGAGTTTTCGTGTGGTTTGGCTGCACAATATTATGTCCTTATATTAATACCTCTCCGACACAGTGGCAAATGATGCAGCTCACCTGAAACGTTTTACACGCTTTCTTCCACTATCCACAATCAGTGACACCTCAGCGATGACGAAGCCTTCATTTCCAGAAGGCTGGAACATGTGTTTATTATACGAAATGCGTACACCAGTGGTTGGACAACATACTACCTCTGAAGTACGTAGGTCTAGTTGATCTGTTCAGTGGCCTCCAGGAGTAATTTAGCGATTTTTAGGCGGAATCGACTGAACTTTGTGGTTTACATTAAACTGAGTCATTCGTTTATATATTTAATGCAATGGTGAGTAACGGAACCAAGTGGAGAATATTCACAGTGACGATAATGCACATGTTTCCAAAATCTTGACGACTCGATTTGACGTCGTTTTACTCAATGAATTAGGAATAACACGACATAATTAAAACCACACTACTCGAACGTCTCGCTAAATAAACACTTGTGAAAGAACAATTTGTGTTAAGTAGAGACCTTTCATCCGCAGAACAATTCAGGATCGACAATTAATGTGGAATTCCAGCCAAATAATAAATTCTACACCAGCCAGATGGACGGTATTTCTTACAGGCAGATGTGGTCTGACGTTTAGATGTTGCGTTGTCGTTCAGGGTTGTTTCCAAATCTTGTCGTTCACACTTAGTTCTATGTCAACCGAATGAAATTTTCCTTACCTAGGATAAATTAATTGCTACTGAACACACATGGTCATACTCACACTGATGGTGGACTTCTAGGATGATCAAAGAGATCATATCATGCCTTAAACAGGCAAGCGCATTAGTACAATTACTTACTAGCATCACCACGCAATCGTAATTTTCCGTTGCTTTTCGAACTACCGAACCTGAGAGGTTCGCACATACGAACAAAAGCCGAATCCAGTTTTTTGTTATCTTTCAGCGTGGGTTATGCCATCATCCAGAATCTTACGGACCAACATCTGAAAACATCCACTAATGAAATTGGGGCACACGCAAAACTGTGTTGAAGGCATACTATTTTCACACACCCTTTATCACAGACAATGCAGCTGGAAAACAATGGTGATGCTTTCGCAATAATGTAGCACCAAGATCACCACAACTACAAAGTAAAAGCCGTAAAAAGTAACAATACATATGTCAGCTTTCCAAATCGATGAAAACAGAATGCTCTGATTGGTGAGTTAGACCGGATAGATCAAATATACCATATGAAACCTGCATCCAGAAAATGATATTTGATTTATCCCACCGTTGCAATAGCAGGATTTAACCAAACTGACTACATATTACAGGAACCACGCGGACAAACTAGCTGATCAAACGAGGTACAAGATATCCTAAAATATAATGTTCAAACTTTCAACCTCAGTCGTGCACCATTCGTCTTAAGCAGTCTTTAATCCAACCTTAAATTTGTTACTAACGTAACTCAGTCGTTGTAAGATATCCGCACCATATTTAGTACCAATGGAGTCTAACAGTCTGGCTATCATTTTTAACATGTTGTAAATAAATGAATTGAGAATAACACAACGTTACGAGCAAGTTGATTTCGATTACAACATTCCTTAGGAAGGTCATCCTCGGTGGTTGAAGCGTATAGTATTACAATTTGTTGGAAAATCAGTGTTATTCTCAACCTATTTATCATTAACTCAGGTATTTTAAAATACACAAAACATGACACCCCTCGATCGGATTTTTTTTAATACACTGTGAGTTAATATTCATGTAGAAGAACAAAACATCAGGGAATAATCCGCACAAACTAAACTTGCGCTGGGACTCGTTTGAGTAAGTGTGCTTGGAAATAGTGTAATATCAATTCAGAGAATGAACAGCTTTTACCAGCTTGCTGATATTAACAGACGATGACGTCGGATTTTGGGTAGCTAGTTTATCAAATTGAGGCTTAGTGTTTCAAATTACCTATCACCAGCTGCTTGTAAACTGTGGCGTTTAATTCCGTTATGTTGTTGCATTCACACCAGGCTAGCCAATCACAATAAGGCATGAGAAACAGTAATATTAACCCTGTTTGAGATATTCAAAAGTGACTGATAGTTTGAATAACGGTCATCCATTAAGACAAGTAGGGTGATCTTAAGACTCGGCATCATAAGTAATTTAACCACACCCAGTCTTAGTCGTTCTATAATCTTCGGTTTGTTTTAGAATGATGAAAACAAATTCAGGAAAACATTTCCGGTAAGATGAGTTATAGAGACTTTGCAGCCACTCGGCTGTAAATGTTTTATCAATACATAGTAGTGAGTAGGGTACAGCGTTACCCTCTTGTTGCAATCACACTCTATTTCATGCACTCATCTGATCCGGTGAATTAATTACGAACGATTGAGATATCCATACCTATTAATTTGTGCTTGAAAACTAGCAGTCGTACGTGTGACATTTCAAGTAATGTTCCTTCCGGACAGGCCTGTCCAAAATACGAACCTAATGTGACACAGCCTCCGATTGGCACAGACACGACGTGGGCTGGGTATTTACTAGATATGAGATGTTTTTACGAAAACACTCAAGTTGAAAATCGCCTTACTGTAAAAATGAAGACAAATGTCCATGGTGAACAAACACCAGAAATAGAACATTCCACTATCTGTCGTGTCCTTGGAATGTAGTTCATAAATTGTCTTGAAGATAAGGTTGATGTAGATCCCACGTGACCTCGAATTCGATAACAACGCCCACTGAATGGCATACATTTCACTGTCGACTGTGCCCTTCATGGGTAGATGACAGTGGGATGAACAGCCCATGCCAGATAGCAAAAACGATTTTATTAAATCAACTCGTTCAGGCAGACAAAAATGGAAAATGGTAGTTTATTGCGGTACCCGCAACAGAGTAATATGCACAATTACTACAACAAACATTAGCTGCGATTCATCGTGGGAACTACAAGTGCACGTAACACAGAGAGAACAATGTCAATTGCCTAGAAACACCATAAACTTTCATTACTGAACTGTAAACAGGGTCTCCAGACAAAAGGAACGGCACACTACAGAAAATGTAGATGGAATAAAATCAAAGTTCATGCGTCGATTTTGAGTAGGGTTGGAAACAAAGAAGTTTGTAATGACGTAAAGTTAGTCGTTCTGTGTACTAATATCTCCTGGAGACGCCGAATGTATATCAGTGTTCCGTGTGGACAAATCACTTTATACTTACCTGGTTCTCAAATGAACAAATTGTTACGTACGACAGATTACAAAACAGGATTACGAGCATGCAGACTGTTTTATGCTTTGTCCGTTTGGGAACACCATCGATCGCCCTAATTTATAACAGAAACAAAACTGGTGAGCCAATAATACAGTATTATTCATAATATCATATAATTACTCAGCGTCTTTAGAGGTCACATCTGACTATTATCTGAGAGCCTTTATCACTTCAGTTCAGTACTGTTCCAAGCGCAACTACTCCTGTCTAAACAAACATTTTAGGATGTGGGAAATTCTTCGTTTCGCAGCCCTGCTGGGAGTATAGTCGATTCAGTTTCATACAGAAAATGCTTTTTGAGTGTTAAGATGGACCTGGTACCTGGCAAGAAGAAACAGTGCGACAACCTTTTCGAACCAAACCCAAATTACTGGCGCGATGACCTAACCGCAGACAACTACAGCATGCAGAGATGTCGATGCGCACTATTCTCTTGTTGCTATACCAAGCTAAATTCGGAAATGCAACCAACTAATATACCTGATTCTAAACTCATCTGGCAGAAGTGTTTCATTCTGGATTGTGGTAAACCAGCACCCACCAAATTATTCGTGGAATGAATGACCAGTACCCATGGGAATTACCCAGTACAAATGTGCGTGCGCACGAGGTATCAGGTTATTTGCTTTTGGAATGAGGGCACCTAGAACTGTTGAGGGACACATTCTTCACAAGACTGTGAATGTCTGAATTTGAAATGACAGTCGTTATCAAGCCGGGTCACATGACTCCAACAGTTTCTGTGACAACTCTTCCTAACGCCCGAATGAGTAAACAGACTTGACACTAATTGCAGTCTGTTACCTTAATTGCCGAAATTATATTCATACTGAGTATTGTGACTACAAAAATGGTTCACTACGCTTGTTTTCGTTGACTGCATAAAATCGCTGGATGCAGTGGGTGAATTATATAGAGCTAGATAATCAAATCGAGTTCCGAATTGATTGGATAGACCAGCTGTTACCGCTGTATTAAGCGAACCAGCCCGAAAAGTCACAGATATCAAAAACATGTTTCGGCTGGATAAGACTTTGAGGGGCTCCTCAATTTAGCAAGCCCTGTAAGTAGTACGGACATCTCTTGCATAAGCTAAAACGGGTTACTTGGTGCCTTGAGGAAGATCTCCCTGTGAAGCAGCAAGGAAGTTACTAAAAGTAAGTGGAAATCAGACTTCGACTGCGCAAATTAACACTTAACTCACGAGTTTTTCCTTCTGGTACTCAGTTGTATGATGAAAACTGTAGCGTTCAAGAAAATAACGCGTTGGTACGTTGATCCAATCTTATTAAATAGTGACTTCTTAACAAAACAACGTGTTCACGTTGACCTCTATTTCACAATTCATCTGTGCAATAAACTCGGAGAATTTCCATACTGACAGTCACTATCAAAAGAATAATGCATGTTCAGAGGTGCTCTCGTGCATGAATTGCACCGAATGGATCGCGGTATGCTGAGCTCAACTCTTACTGGTAAGCAGGGAAAATATAGAATATTTTACAAACGTATTTGAAGCACTGATTATGTATCAAAGGTTTGATAAATTGAACAAGCGTAAGTGTATCATGGTTGACAGTTCTTTAATGGGGTTACGCGTTAGCCAGCATAAAGACTGCTCGTAGGACAGACTATCCGTTGGACTTATTAAGACATCGGTTAGGCAACTCGTGGTGTTAAGGAGAGATAGATTGAGAAATTCGTCCGAAACACGGCTGACTGGATAAGCTTGCAATATTTCGAAGATGTGATCGATATCTCAATACTTCCCTACAAAAAAGGCTGCAATACAATGGACCAAATGACACTTGGTTAGCTTCATTTTCATCATTATGTGGACTGTTAACCTTTCGAATACCGATACTGCGTCGCAGGTGAGGGTATGTGATCGTCTGGGCTGAGATACGCTTGATAGACTATATTCAAATAAAAATGTCAGCTCCACTGCGTATCAATTTCGCTAAACTGCAAGTAAATGAAATTATATCTTGCCAATAGGTTGTGCTTATTGCACGGTTCGTTCCGGGTTTAACAATAACACCTATTTTTGGTACTTTATGGGATAATACACAATTGAGTGTGTGGTCATACAGAGTTTACTCATGCCTTATTCTCGTTTGTCGAACTACAATGCAGGATTTTCGTTGTACGAAATAGGAATAACTTTGCAACGTATTAATAATATTAGTGGCTAATATAGCTGTGTATTACTTTATCAAACCAGGTGAGCCATTGTGACTATTGTACCATTGGCAGCACAGTTTCGACTATAGAGAATGTCACTAGGTGTGACACAACCCTAGATTTTCCTCTTTTATTCTGTCCGAAAAAAATTTAATTTTTGATTCAACATCCAACCAGGGTCCTCATTTTCTTTCACTCACCGTGTTACCGTAACAATCAGAAGAGATGGAAATCTCTCAAGCACTAGTTACCGTGTCTACAATACGTTTACGATGACTGTTGGCCATACATAAGTCAGATTCTCCTCTCACCACAAGAAATGTGTGTATTTGATGTTGGTCTATGATAAGTCCTCGTCGAGTTTGAATTCGAAGGCATCAGTTTGCATCTATTTCAAATCGTGACCTGTTGACCTTAGCCAATGTTTGTGTGTAATTTGAGAACGAGAAGACAGGACAACCAGAAGTCGTTTGTTTTTCGTTGGAGTACAAGGATTTACACTTGTTTGTTTACAATTTTATATACCTATATTAAACCCTGAATTACGCATTTGCCCTGATCAACTCAAACTGCCATGCCACACTGAAAAGTACATCGACTTCAAAGAACAATTAAGCTGTAAACCGTAATTTGATCTGACTGGGAAGCTGATCAACGTGCAAAATGTTACAGGTCACTGACCTCATCCATTCACCAGCTCATATGTCATTTAGCACTCGACAAACTGATAAATTTTGACAAAACTGGATGTGTGTACTTTGTGAACAGGCGGTCATTTTAACCACTAACAATTTCAGTTAACACAAGTAAAAACTGATCATTACTCACAAGCGAAAGTGGTTGAGCGTTCACATGTGATAATTCGGTCGTGCCTAACGTGAGGTCAATGGCGCAGTGGTAAACACGGTTGCCTCATGAACAGAATGTCCGTGGTTCAAGTCCCGGCGGTGGCGATGATATGCACTACTGACGAGCTCTAATGAGAGCGAAACTCGAGTCTAGTGCTTCTTTTCGAAAGGGGCCGACTGGAAAGTCTATGGGGATGCGACAGCTGCGATCAATTGTGGGTGATGTTCAACTTGAAGACAAGTAAAAACTGTTGGCAAGGCAACAACACACTTTTCTGGGCACGATCGGTTATCTCTTAGTAAATGAAACATCTTGCTGCTAATGCTTCCCGCATTATTCCTGCTAAAAGTTCTTGAAAATGTTGATACGAACGGGGAGAAGTTTATTGTAAAATATTTGCTTATCGTTATCCTGCTGGATACTTGCAAATCGACCGGTTTGTCACGTTTCCTGCGAACTGATACATGTGAACCCATGATCTCAAGGGAGGGTGTGACAGAACGTGTATTCTAGGTAAATATTTCGCGGCTGTGAAACCACTTTCGTCAACGATCATCCGTGGACCGTAACATCTTATCTTTGCATACGCACGGATAACGTTGAGCAACAAAAGTTGCCATGAGAGCTAGAAGCTGGCAGATCAATAAAACGGTTTAAGCATTCTCGTGCAGAAGTTTGTTTTTAAAGCTATGAACTATGCTGTTGGCATTCGATCAAGTGTGTTCCCAATAATCGGTTTATGAATTCTTTCCTTCAGTTGATATCCTCCTCACTTTTTGTACACAGTTATGTAAAAAATATGATATAAATGAAGTCCGACACAGCAGGCGTTCCACACAGACTGTCGTCAGTTATCCTCAACGAATGTGATGAACTTTTGGTTATCTTTCGCGGAAACATTTATACTCGACACAACATTGTCACTAGTGAACAACTAGTGAATAGGAACACATTCACATATTGAGCAAATGCTTGTTCACTTTTGGTGTTGAACGTTTTTCAGAATATTATTCTGTCAAGTTCGCTATCACAGAATAACTTCACTGTTTCTACTATTAATTACTGCTTTGATTGATAAAGGAATTTAGGAAAGATTATGTTGTGAAAATCTTGTTTTCGGCAGCATTATAGTCATCAACTGAAGTAGTGAGCCCAAATGCAACAAGCTGTCTGTCAGCTGTTTTAAGAAACCAAGACAGTAGCCAGAAAGTTTTATTTTCGAGCCTAGTCACCCACCCATTCTACTCACTCATAGATAGTCTGTCAAGCGGTTCAGGTGATCGCTAAGCGCGATGTGATTTTTTGGGCACTCCACGTCGGAATTCACGAACGCTACTTTTGAGCATTGTTACTGCATCAGTACGAAGTAATTTACTGTAAACATCGGTTCACTGTTGACAAGTTAGTCTGCCGGTCTAGGATGACACGTCTGAGGCAATAATGTTGTGCTACCAGTATTGCAATAGTGTCTCCAGTTGAAACGATGGTGGAATACTATTTACTCCCCTTGAGGGATCAAGTGTCCAGCCATCCTCTCTCAAGTTTATTCGGTAATTACTCTCGAATCGAAGATGAGGCGTGTACACAAAAAGAGGTGTTGTGTATCGTGTGCATCGTAAACCACCTTGTTATTTTTTCACCTAAAGTGCAGACTAGATGGTGATCAAGCCATTTTTTATCTCTGCAATGACATCACCTTATCTGATAGCTATGAAACTTTCAAAGTTGCCACAAAATAGTCGTTGAGTCTGTGCAAAGAATAAATCCACTGATAACGAGTAGGAGATAGCCCACATCTCAATTTTGGCTGTGCGCAACAGATAGATGACAACTAAACGAACAGCTAAAGCCAGGTAACCTAGATTAAATTAACTTGTCCATACAGCAAAAACTCAAGGGAAGTGGGAGAATATTTTATAAATAATACAGCACTGAACTTCATAAACACAACAACTCTTAACTACGATTATTGGTAGAAACCCTAACTGTACTTACTCCATGGGAAGGGCAATTCGTGATGCTGAGAAACATCACAAAATTCCAGAAGTGGACCGAAAATGAGGCCCCTATGCAAGACAAACAGGGCACGATAGACGAGTCAACCAAGGTTCGAGGGCTGAATAGACAGACCACTATGAATATTGATCAACCCTCCCAAACAATTGCTCTTTTGCAGAAAATTGCATTGAGGCGACGGAATGATAGTGAACAGATCATTGTAACGATCATTGTGACGAAACAAATATAATCGTTGGACGTAGGTAGTACTGATACAATATAAAATAATCACGCGGTAGAAAAGTAGACTATTGAAGCTAACCAAAGCTATTTTCTCGAAAAGCACGCATAGCAATTGGGATTTGAAACAAAGGATACGCAAGATAGAGGGAAGCACAAATTTTGAAAAAGATTTCGGAGCATGTCTGTACAGTCTAAACTGACAAAACATCCAACAGATCAATAACCGGAGATCAGATAAGCACAAAAAACTAAAGTAAATCAACATCATGGCAACAAACAATCACAGCGCGTTGAAACAAAATTAATAATCATTATCACCGTAGTCAGCAATATCATCACTATTGAGGAATGCAACATCTCTCCCGTTTATATCACTGCATTCCTGACAAGTTAGCACAATAAGTAGCAACCGAAGGTTTCTGACTTAGAGGTAACCGTGGATTGAAAATTGGGTTCGGTACGAACAGAAAATGTCAGTCACAAAGACAGCAGCCAGTTAGTTGAATCTGGCATGCATAGACTACCCTACTTGTGTTCACCTAAAGTTCTCCGTGGAGAGAAAATCTTATTCACCACCTTACTGAGGGCAACACCTAGCCAGCAAAATGCCTGTTTGGCATCAGAAAGTGAGAGGAAGGCTACATTTCATCTTCTCAAGCAAAATATTATACAGTAGCTAATTTATTTCCTTGCAATACTCAAGAAAGAAGCAAACACATTCATACAGGATCATTGTCGAAGTGGTTAAGTTTTGTGTGTCAGCTGATTAAAAACATCAACTAATGTAGATCAAGGAAGACCATAATTATATAAAGCAGCTCATAGATATACGTGAAGAATATTGCAGGTAGCTTGTTACTTCCTCTATCCACTCGACAAAATGTTCTTTGAAACATTGGCTCATTCTGTCTACCATAGGTATGGTGCAGTCAGAATGAAGTCTCACACTATACTACTTATGAGTATTCAGCCAGAGGCACACGTTTTATAATGAAGTAAGCGGGCGGGGGGTTGGGGGTGAACGAGAATAAACAATTGATTAAACGTCAACATGATAGTCTTTTTACATATGTGGACGTGTTATCAGCCATTATGGTGTCCCTGGATTATTGTTATGTACAAATATTTGTTTGTGTTCGAGTTGTTGAAATATCTACCACCCGTTTCCACTTTGTGAAAAAAAATCATTGTGACACCAACCTTCTTAAAGCATAACACTCGGTGTTGTGACAAGAATATGAGCCTACTTTCTTGTGAGTGGGTGTGACTAACCTTTGGATGTGATATGGGTCGTGCGATTGACCGTTTCACTTAAATTTATTGTTAAATGGCAAATCAGCCTGACAAGATGGATGGCGATAAACGCTGCACGTTTACGAAAGAAACAATGTGATCGATGTCATCCAGGAAAAACAGAGTCGAGAGCGCCACTAATAACTGTCAGCCGCGTTCACATAAGATTCAAAATGTTTCAACTGTAACGCATCACATGGGTTGATTCACTCGAACTGCAACGGGAACAATGTGTTACCTAACCAGCCCTAGACTATCATGGATGAGACCCAGTTGTAAAAAGTCAGGGCTTTGGCTGGATTCGAACCAGCGACGAAAATACCATGCCAAACGCGGCAAGCGCTCTACCAGCTGAGCTACGAAGCCACGTCAAGAGCTCAGAAATTTCGGAGTTGGACTCGGTTACCCACTTGTTCCACAGTCTCGTATGAAATTAACCAAATGATCCAGTGGATTGACTGCTCCGGCAGGATTTCTCAAATAGTTTACGCTGGGATCCACCAACGCCACTGTTGTATTACTAATAAGTCGTTTGGTAAAGTTATTATCTTGAATGACAACCAATTTTGAAAGTCAGGGCTTTGGCTGAATTCGAACCAGCGACAGAGACACCATGCCCAATCGAGGCAAACATTCTACCAGCTGAAATACGAAGTATATCATTAATGAAGGGTAACGATAACTATTCACATTTTTCCAAATTATGGTTAGTATCTCCTCTCGTCCTGTCATTTTTTCGGTGCAAACAGATATCAAGTGAAAATTACACATCTCAGATCTGCCGGAGACAAAAACAAGCCAGAATATAGTTTGGTTGTTGACGTTGTAACACGTAATTAAAAATAATTTTTTTCTAAAGAAAAGAACACAGAGTCCAGTTGCAGGTACCTACAATTCAATTGAAAATTACTGTTCATCAATGGTAACCGAAGACGAAATGTAATGAAAGTACTGTTTCGTTACAAATTAAAATTTATGACCTCAATGTTTGGTTGCGTGATTCAAATCAGCCATAAGAACACAGAACGCAATGCTGCATTCGTACTATCATTGTCCATCAATTGTCCACTGATAGAACATTGTCCGACTAGTGTCACAGCAATAAAACTTTGCAAACGGTTCTTGCTAACTGCGTAGGCTGAGTCTGTTTTTCTCTAATTTAACCGTTGTAGCAAAACGACACCAGCTATGATTGGCTGTCAATTGCCTGAGCTCAATTTTAAGCAGTGACTGAACGTTCAGATATGACAATTCTGTTCTGTCCAGTTTGGTGTTGTTGACATAGTTCTCACCACGGCCATCTCACAAATATGAATATTGGTTCAAATCACAGTCGTAAAAAAGATGCTCACAGTGGGTGAGTTCGGGCTACCTAGAAACTCGCGTCTAGTGTTTTTTCGAAAGTGATTCTTCTGGAAGCGCATGGAGATATCGACCAAGAAATGAGTTCGGTTTGGATCTTCAATCATTTTTTTCAGTCCCGAATCAGTACTCCAGGTCGTTTTCGAACAAAATCGACTTCAAGGAAATGCTGTATAATCTCCCTCATGGTTACAATAGTAGAGTTCAACCGAACCAACTTAACTTCACAATAGTCAATGCTACTATAATAACAGAGGTAATACGTGGCTTCGGATATTCAGGCAAAAATGCGTTGTAACCCTAAATTTTTCAGGCATAAGACTTCACATTTACATTATTTGATGAGATCGTTTTTCGGTCAATTTGTTGCACTTGCAATATAAGTCTTCTCCAGTCGTATTATAGTTCATTCATTTTAAGCCGGTACGGCTATCAAATAACAACATAAATTTTCAATGGATAGACAGGCAACCAACACACCTGTCTCAAAAGCTTGGTCTTACAGAGTATAAACCGAATTGGACAAACTTGGTTGCAACACATGAACGAGTAAGTTTAACCACCGTGCGGAGTGCGATTTTTAGTTTTAGTCCCAGAAAAAACAACTGAGCAAGCACACTCCTGATTTCTTCTTAAGGAGAGCATTTCAACGGGAGGTTGTACGCCAACGCCATTTATACACATTTCCAGTGGTGGGTAGAGCATAGCATTTTAGTAAGCCACCTTATTAGGTAGTACTTTTATAAAATATATCAGAACTTAGCATGATAGCGCCAACAAAGACAGTAAGATAATGTGTTATCAGTACTACGTGATTAATGATAAAAATTCGCCGAAAGCACAAAACCGGCTGCACGTTTGTTGCCGCCAATCAGGCTTGTGTACCCAGTGAATCTCAACAACATATCTTACTGTAGGAAAGGTAGATGGTTAAATTTGTAAATGGTAACCCAAATGTGAATGCCTCAAAATCATATTGAGAACCAGTTATATTTACAAACAACTTGGTTTATTAAGCTGGACATTAACAAGTATCTATCTTCTCCTGCCTCGTTACACGTGATCGGAAGACAAAATAAAGCTTTTTTCATTCGAATTAAGGATTCATACAGACAGACTAACTGCGTGGAGGATGGAGATGGAAAATAAACACAGACAAAAACAGTGGGACAGCAGCGAAAGGGGGAGTTTATCCGATCGGTGCTTTGGTCTATCGTGCGGTTTTTCTTGCAGATGGAATTTGATGTGGTCTTGAAACGCTCGTTTTTTGCTGGGTTGGGAGAATGTTCTCCCGCTGGTACTACAATGGAGAATGTTGCAATGGAGAATGTGCGGTTTTTGTTAAAAACCTGCATTAATGGGGCGTTCTGTACTACTGGGTGGTTCACAGCATTGCTCGATCCAACAGTTTAACTCGGGTACATATGTTAGTGCGGTATACATGTCGCCCAATGCATTGGCGACAAAACGTTAGGCACGACCGATTTTATGTGGAGCCAACAAATTACTTCTCCTACCAACTCCAACCAGTCCCATTAAAGACGATGCGTATTGCACAGGGGCAAATATTGTTGTCGCGAAATAAGTGGACGGGAGTTTGGCTTTCAACAATGATGATTTCCACTAGCAACGAAGCTCGAAATAGCCCACCCGGCGCAATCTACATGGATGTAAAAGCAACAGCCAGACGGACTCGGTGTCCAATGTATCAACCTTTCTTTAGAGATTCCATACAGATTCCTGTAATCACCAAAACCTTACAAACTCAATGTTTTGAATATTGCTCAAAAACACATTTTTTCGAAAACGTAGCAGTGTCATCCGAATTTTGTTAGACTAACTTACATATATTCGTCTACGTCTGCTCTGAACCTAAGGAAACAATGAGGAAGGCCAGTGATTTTCTGACATTTCAAGGATCGCACCAGATGGCATTTTGTGCAGAACCCTCATATATTGATCGGGTTTTCAAAGGCGTACCCATCACTCTTGGACGTTGCCCTAACCTTCACTTCTGATAAACCATTTCAGACAGAATTGGAAAACATTAAGCCATGCTATATTATTCAACAATTTTCCGCGGTTGCCGATTAAGAGAATATTTCGAAACACAGTATGGTCATAATTTTAGAAAATCGTCCGGTGCTTATTGGCTGAATACAATTTATTAGGATTGGAAACAAAATATTTTCTTATATATTGTATGTGGCACTCGTCTTTAAACTTTTTACTAAGGCTAGAAAACATTTGCACAAAAAGAAAGCACCACACCACCGGTAAAATTATCTGGTATACGGTATGCGTTGCTTGCTGCAACAGTACATTTTTGAAGGGGTGATGTGATGCAACTCATTAAGACAGCCTGATTTAATGGCATAGAGAACTGGAGAAAGAAGTGAACCGGTTTTGGTAAAAACAGTAAAATCCGTCCTGTGAAGATCAGTATACAGCGTGATAACGCTTTTATCGTGTGATCGACCGGAAAACTAACAACACAGTTCGTGTAGTCAAGTTGACTTAATCACATTCTATGCCCTCCCGAGATGGCTCTGACTGCGATTGTGCTTATTGGTAGAGACGAAGTTTCTATAAAAGTCCTTTATCAGTTGCCCCGTGAAAGATAAATATTCCACACCTAATGACAATATACTATACTGTCCCTCCCTAAGCGTTAACTTCCAAAGAAATCTGAGTGCGAACAATTGGTCAGAGTGACTTTGGCATGTATGAAATCAGTGAATACTTTGAGTTTTTGTGTAAATCAGGGATGGAGCATTTCTTTTTCATTCATTGCGCGTAGGCTTACTAGCTCTGCTTTAATCGCTGTTTGGTGCAACTAGTTAGGTTCGGGCAGATGTCTTGAGGATAAGCGAAACAGTCATATAAATTATTTTGTTGTTAGTTTGATCCATAATTTTAGTCTGTCAAATTACTTGGAGATTTCGGCGGTGAACACGAATATAAGCATTAGTCAAGCTCGATAACGTTTCTGCCATGTAATAAACAGATGCATTTTTTGCGTCATCACGTTGAAACATGCACCTTTGGGACCATTCAAATCCCTGATGCTGTTCTTCCTGAAAGTGGCATCAACATTTCCGCTCCAGTTAATACACACTGGTTTTGTGTTTGCTAACAGGAGAGTAATCTCTCATCAGATTTAGCCTGCAAGTATATTTGTGAGTGCCATGAATATCACACACGTCAGCTTTTTCTTGAACCGCCCTTTTTTCAACTGTATGTAACCGTGACTTAGAGCAACAGCACATGTGGTGACAAAAACTGTAATAGGATCGTTCCAATTCTAGAAGATACAGTGGCTATTTGGTGACAGATGAAATTTGGATACAGTGGTCAACACACGATGTGTTGCGAACTCTCTTCAGTATCGCACGATGCGAAGACAATGAATCATTTGTGACATCCATTTTGGCACACATCTATCCGCATTATGAGTGATACTGACAGCTGGACCGAGGCGAACAAGAAAGTACAGTCATTTGTATTATGGCACGTGCAGTCGGTTACGGACTGGTGATATTTGAGAATTCGTGTAGTGTTTTAATCCTCAGGATGGTAAACAACAGTTCAGCACTGACGTTGTGACCGTTGATCGGAAAATATCTTGCGACGAATGAAGCGGTATTTCGTCTTCGTTGGGTATCACTCATGCTATTGCATCTCACAGTCACTTTCGGATATACTTCTTAATTCCGGCCCGCTCTATCAGTGTAAGGGTGAAAATGCGCTTAACACCATGCAAAGCACGTCTCGAACTCAGGCCACAACTTTAGTGATAAACCGCCATTTATGATGCTGATGAACAAACACATTTCACAAATTTCATTTATGCTGAAGATTAATCAATCAACCAACTTTGTGCGCCCCAAAACATATTCGATTACCACAGATTTGGCTGAGTATTACTAATGGTCCAGAGCAACATGTATTTTCAGCTACATCACCTCAAATTTGTTGATTCTAGTTCCATACTCGTCATGAGTATCCAAATAATGTGAGTATACGAACTACGTAATGTAAAATCCTAATCAAATGGCTGAAGGTTACAACGTTTTTGGTGCGTAAAATCGTTGACTTATTTCGGTTGCTGCCTGAGTCCGGTGTTAGAAGGATTAATCTCGAAATTAATTATGCATTGATTAGGATTTTTGATAAGCCTATTGTGTCTTCCTCACACCTTGTACATAGTATGATATTGACAACCTGATGAAAGTGGCGTGAAACATGCTGGAAAAAACATCAAAGTCCGTACAAGTGAAAGATTAAAAATCCCAACATTAGAGCGTGAAGGGGTCTATTGGTTAACTGACTGACAGCATACCAAAATGTGTTAGAACGAAGCGATTGTGGAACCAACGAGGAACAAGTGGGAAGTGAATGAACAAAACAGTTCTCTTCGAATTAACATTCTCCTGTCACGCTCTCCCGTCACGAATACCATTATGCATTAAGAATGAAATGGAAGACAATAGAGAGCCCAAAAAACCTAGTAAGTCTTCATCATGACTGACTTACTCGAGGAGTGAAAATATTAGAAATCTAGTTTACAACAGTGCTCGCTTCGACGAAAACACTGACCAAGTGTCCTGAGGTCTACGTGAACAAGCCTGTGCCACTGACCGTCATTTACACTAGAGTAAAGTTATTTAAACTGCTCGGTCGCAAGTAAACCTCAAGAAATTGAACGGAACGCTGTATGTACGCTGAACGGTTGACAATACTGTATGGTGATAGATCAATTAAATTACGAGCTGCCACCTGATTACCAGAGAAAATGAGTCGGTTTTTCTTGACCTCAGTACTTCAAAAACTTATAACTGCAAGAACATTCACATTTGAATCTGATTGGTCATAATGCTCGGATATTTCAGGGTAATAATTACTGGAAGTACGAATGCAATCTCTTTCGGACTTTCCGTTCGAATCTCAATGGTAACTGCTTATCAGGGCTGCGCGAGGTCTGAACTCCTCGGCCTGATTAGTCTCAGGATTAAGCAACTTCAAATGCTATCGCATTTGTGATTAGTTTTGTTCAACGCATGATTGCAGGCGAAATGTGAGAGCATTACAGAGCTTAGCACCGAGAAAATGATGTTCTGCTTCTCGTCAAAGCTATACCAGGTAAAGCCAAGAAAACGATATGCCTAATATATTTCCAAAGGTGAACTTTTAACGTCTAACAACCTAAATGTCAAGCTCGGCAAACATACCAATACAAAAACCATTAACCCGAGCTATGAACAACACCACCACTGTTCACAACTATCCGAAACTTGTATGGGCGCACAACGTTAAAAACTGCTCGTTGCTGGGAGACCTTTGCATGGAGAGGAGCTTCCACACGTGAGCAACTATTCTTTTTGCATGAATGCCTGCGTCGAAACATCCTTCCACCAAGTATCAACTACAGACCACCGCTTAATCATCGACAAGCTTGGGCAATAGCCTGACAAAACGGAAGACGGATGTTACGCATGCTAATAGCCAATGCCCATAATCGGTTACGAAAATATGAGAACATCGTGACGACTAGAACAGCAGATTGCAAGCAAATAATAGGCGAACATCAACTACAGAAATTAGGGATAGCGAAAGGATAGCGAGTAGCAAGGACCAAGAATAAGAGAATGGCTCTCGAAGCAAAGCTATCAAAATTGGCGAAGAAGAATGTCAACACCAGCAACTACAGGTGGATCAGAAACCTATCAAACCATCCACTATCCAACGACGAACAATACGTCCTTGTCAAAGGACTCAACTTTAACAAGAGAGACGCAACAAAGAATACTTGGCAAACTTAGAGCACACAATGAAATCGAACAGCTTGCCAGAAGAGGCCCAACATCAAATCCGACAAACCATTGTCCCAGTCATGACCCGCAGCAGGTTGTCCAATAACCTCACCAAACACGAACAACGAGCATTGAACAACCTTAAAAAGAATGACAACATCATCATCTTGCCAGGTGACAAGGAACGGATCACAGTTGTCATGGACAAAGCAGATTACGTGGAGAAAGCGAAACAGCTGCTCAACTAAAGAACCACCTACCGCCTACCCAATGCTGATCTTACCACAAAACTGGCCAACAAAATCAACACCGCACTAAGTAAAATAGAAGTTGCGCATGAGATAAGAAACCAGGAGCGCTGGAGAATGCAACCGAATGATGCACCTACGGCCCAATTCTACGAACTACCAAAAATACACAAAGATGGTATCCAACTGCGACCGATTATATCCCTACCGGGAACACCGACCTACAATTTGGTCAAAGACCTATTCAAACGACTACGACATCTCATCGACGGATCAGAACATTCCATCAGCATTGCTCTGCAATTTTTGAGCAAACTGAAAGAACACCAGGATAGAAGAAGACGAAGCAATGATCTCGTTTGATGTTACAACACTCTTCACGTCCATTGACCCTACCCTAGCCAAAAAAACATTAGGAAAGCTACTGGAAGAAAATCCCCGACCGAATGAATCACTGAAACCGGAAAGCATATGCAATCTTATGGAACTATGTCTATCGACATACTTCAAATTCAATGGTCAAATCTACGAACAACTTAAAGGAACTCTAATGGGCTCTCCCATATCAGGATTCATCGCAGAAGCTGGCATGAAGATGTTAGAGAACATCGCGCCACCAGCGATCGAACCAAAACTCTGGATACGATATGTTGACGATACATTCGTATTCCTCAAACGCTCAATGATTGAAGAGACACACAGAATGCTCAACAACGTTTTCAACAATATCAAATTTACAATGGAAATTGAAGCTGACAGCAGCTATCGTTCCTGGATGCCCTAGTCAGCCGCAAACCTGATAGAACATTGGAGACCTCAGTTTAGCGGAAAGAAACACACACGGACCAACTCCTTAGTTTTCAAAGCAACCATCCAATCTGCCATGAAAGGAGCTGCATTCGAACTCTGTTCAAACGACCTGAAACACACTGCAGCACCGCAGAGCTTCGAAGAAAGGAAGAAAACTACTTGTACCGAGTATTTCTTCGCAACGGATACTCAAGAAGTTTCATCAGACGGAGTTTACTGCAGAAAGAAAAAAATTTGCAATCCACAGAACCCCCAACAAAACTAACTGTACTACAATACATCAAAACAGTATCAGAAATGACCGCAAGACTTCTGAGACAACATGGTAGTATGCTAGCACACAAGCCAACGGAAACGTTGCGAAGTTTACTATCTAAACCAAAGGAGCAACTCAAACCCGCCGACAGAAGAAACGTCATCTACAAATTCCAATGCAATGATTATGGACAACATTATGTCGGCCAAACCGGACGAAAGTTATCAACACGAATACATGAACACGAATTGGCCATGAAGAGGCACGATCAATTTCCTTTGATCCTGGACCACGAGGATGAAACTGGACACACCTTCAACTTGAATACCGCAGAAGTCCTTACTCAGGCAAACACCACACATGCAAGAGCATTTCTCGAAGCCTGGTATTCATCAGCCGATTCAATAAACAAACAGATCGAACTGGACAAAGTTTATGAACCAATGCGAATTGAGGATTTGAAGAGATGCAGAAACCAACAAGTCCAAATGGCAGTAAACTCGAACGGAACAAATTGAACCGATCAGACCGAAGTCGAAACGGAACAATGAATAAGCAATCGGACGGAATCTTCTAAACGATGAAAGGACCCACTCGATCAATTTACAGGGACTAGCCAATCAGATTCGAGGTCAAAGTTTGACAGCAACAGGGAACACCCAGTCAAACTGCAGATCAAAGACTCAAAAACTGCAGGAAATAGCCAATCAGACAGCAGGTCAAAGTTCAAATGCAGCAAGCATCAGCCAACGGTAGATCAGGTCAAAGGTCAAAAACGACAGAGAGCGACCATCCAGAATTCAGGTCAGAAGGTCAACTGACTCTGCTATATAAGAGCAGGCATCCATCGAACTTCACTAATCTCCACGCTCAAAATCTATACGCTAAAACAATTACACACTGATTATGTCACCTCGCTTGGTAATGAAACGTTTGCAATCGAAATGTCAAGCCCAGCAAACAGACCAGTACCAAAACCATCAACCCGAACAACGAACACCACCACCATTGTTCAAAACTATTCGAAACGTCTAACAAGCACACGTCTTCAAAAAATGAAAGATGGTCAAATTACTTGTGACTGAATTTGTCTAGAAGGCGAAATAAATGGGGAGTGATGCAAAACAGGGCACATGCAACTCAGACACGATTCAGATTGAGTCGACATAAGCGACTGAGTCAAGTGAGAGAAAAATGTACGTTTAAATGGACTGGTGAGAAGGCAGAAATTCATGTGGTGTTCTA
Source organism: Paragonimus skrjabini miyazakii (assembly GCA_014338405.1). Lineage (NCBI taxonomy): Eukaryota > Metazoa > Platyhelminthes > Trematoda > Plagiorchiida > Troglotrematidae > Paragonimus > Paragonimus skrjabini miyazakii. The sequence goes on from JTDE01000806.1 coordinate 25,574, forward strand.
CCGGGTAGTATTTTGTACATCTTGACCTCACATTAAATGTGACGTGTTAGAAACATCGAGACAAAGTTGAATACAGTGGAAATCAGGGCATAGGCGGCAGATCAAGGAAGCTATAAATAGACAACAGTGTACAACAAAGATTAAGCAGTTTCACTGATACCTTGCAGGTCAGTTAGCAGTTAGCTCACGAACTGGCACCAGGTCGATTGTGAGCAGCTTGTCTATGCTTGTCACATTACATAATTTAGACAACTAATCTTGTAGCTGTACTATTATACTGCTAAGGAGACAAGACGACAACTCGCCGTTTGCATCAAGTAATATGTTCCCAAATGATAAGAAGTACTACCGATATTGTCAACAGCGAACCACATCATCTAAACATGGCGTAGACAATGCTTGTGAAGCATTCTCTGCCGTTTTTATAGCAATCTGGAATCTGTCGTTCAGCTTGCCTGGGCGTTATCACAGAAACCCAACAATCCACTTTGCATGTTCAGAAACAAATTGTGTTGATGGCACGGTAGTCACTGTTTCCATTTATCGATCATCAAATCAACCTGCCTAGATGGTAAACCATGACCTCCCTTCTGTGCCAATTTGTCCCAGTGTTTTAAGTTAGTTACGTGATATCCACAATTAGGATGTACTAAATGTTAATCCGTTGAAAATCAAATGATCTATGTCCTCTAATTATTCCACTCAAGTTCAGCAAGACGGTAAATTGTGTTGAAACAAATTCTGTGCAACATTTTCCCTAATTTTAAGGTAATATGAATTTAAAAAGCCGTGTGAAATTAATGATGAACGGTCCTCCTTTGGACGCACCGGTAGTGGCCTCAAACAACTCCTCAGTGTTTGTTGCCACTACTGCAGGTTTAATTAGATCGAAGTTTTCGACCTGTCTAGGAAGTCCTGATCGCGGGGTTATCGATTAGAGTTAACAGAGAGTAAGTGTGTCTCCTCTCGAGGCGATCGGCCGAACTGAGCATTACTCACAAGCGAAAGTGGTTGAGCGTCCACATATGATAATTCGGTCGTGCCTAACGTGAGGTCAATGGCGCAGTGGTAAAACACGGTTGCCTCATGAACAGCGAGACGGTGGTTTTAGTTCCGCAGTGGCGAGGATATGCACTACTGACGGGCTCTAATGAGAGCGAAACTCGAGTCTAGTGCTTCTTTTCAAAAGAGGCTGACTGGAAAGTCTATGGGGATGCGACTGCTCCGATCATTTGTGGGTGATGTACAAACTGAAATAAACCAAATCCCCGACTACTCATCAGTACACTACAATTTGTTTGCACATCTTTCTGGTGTGATTTCGATGCATTGTGATTTTACTGATACTACTTACAAAGTACTATAATTAGCAACCTAGCATCTAAAAACAATTAAAGTAATGAGATTTTCACGGAAATTCCCATTGCAATCTAATAGATTTCTTAAGTAATCACAACAAAGTTCGAAATTCACCGACAAGCTTATTTTGAAGAAACATGTGCAGAAAACCTCTAGTGGTGGAGCAAACGCGTAATACTGGATTGATTGTTCAAAGAGTGTGAACACTGGGAACAGGATTGAATTCTAGAACTGACAGATTTCTGATTTTGGCTAAAGAACACTTACAAGAACTGACTCTCATACAGGCATTTAGAGAAACCATAAAATAAATGCTGAACAATTTTCGTGATAAAGACTTGTCGTTTACGCGAAGGGAGAGGCCATCATTGGGAAGGGTTTTATAACCACCGAGCCTCTTTAAGAGAGATTCGTTAGGCTGGATCACGTCGGTATTGCATGTCCTTGCCACTGCAAGAATTATAACTCTTGCCACGCTTTCATGAGGTAACCGTGTTGACCACTGCGCCACTGACCTCTCTCTTTGGGAACGACTGAATTATCATATGTGAATGATCAGTCACATTTGCCCTGCGACTAATTCTCAGATTGCCCGATCGCCTCGAGAAGAGATACAGTAACTGTCATATTACTTCTGACCACTTGCCCCGTAAGCATGACTTCTCTCTAAAGGTCGAAATGACAGAAATTCATGAAGACATTTTGACTGCCGATGGGCATTGTGGAGTTATAGTTTACATAACTCAAACATCATTCACAAATGACTGTAACGCTTACATTTCCAACATGGTTTCAACCGGCCTTTTTTGAAAAGAAGCACTAAACTCAAGCTATGCTCTGCTTAGAGCTAGACGGTAGTGCATATTCCTAACACCGACGGTTTTCTTCTTAATGTGAGGACAATGGCTCAGTGACTGACATTAGTGGACTAGTCAGTAATATGACCGATGTCGAAACGTAAGCCAGTGAGTCCTGATCACAGTTGCGGTTTCAAAAACGCGCGTATGTTTTTGGATTTCCCATTAACCGATGACAAAATGGGAGGAACTATATGGACAACAGCGCCAATTATAGAAGCAGATGATCTGAATCCGTGATTTT
>JTDE01000806.1:54487-92586 GCA_014338405.1 Paragonimus skrjabini miyazakii
GATCATCTCTTTTCGTGGTATTATATTTTCTTCATCGAGTAACGATATTCGTCGACTGGGGCTGCCCTCCTACGCAGCCACGGATTTATGTCTACTGACTGTTCTAAGTTCCTTAAAACCCTACGACGCATTTATGCGAGGAACCTGGCGTTAACTGTTGCCACCTATCTGACAGTTGTCTCACTATAAAAGACATTTTTCTGTCCCGATGCGTGAGCCTTGACTGTGATAGCACTTTTGTGCCCTGAAGAGCTTTTTGATTTTGTGAGACTGATCGTTTGCCTACTTTTTTCTTCATTATTTTTCATATATTTTATTTTCCATTCTATAACTGTTCAGCATATACGCCACATATAACTTTTCATTTGATGACTGGCCCAATAACGCCTGCTATTTTTGTGAGACGAATTGTCAATTGTTGAATTTCGCTAACCATGCAAAGTCTCACACTTGACAGACAGCTTGTTTCCGCTTTTAACGTTTTTAAATCTCTTGCATAATTTTGAACGAAGATATGTATATTGCCCTTCAAAATAAACGATATAAATGATGTGCTCAATCAATAAGTGTCAATTAACCTCTCATCATATATTATGAACATGACAGACGTAAGGTAGCAGTTCAACTAGTTACGTACTACACTGAAAGATGAAGTACATGAATGCTGACTATATCACTTTTGGTGCACCTGGGACAGGGACCAAATCTCTGCTGGTATATGTAGTAATTTTGTTTAACGTGTTGTCAGCCGAAGTAAAACTTAATCAGATGGTGTTTAGTTTGTTAAGGATCAAAACGTCCAAACTTCAGGCGGCTGACTGGGTTTGATCAGTTTCGTGTATTTGTATAAGTACTGTGTGTTCATGCAATAGGTTAATCTTTTGTACTAACCGTCTCTCAAATATAAAGATCTAAACAAGGCAAATTTACATACAGGAAGGTTCGTACCTGTCGGAGTAGAATCCAACTTCCCGAAGATACCGTTTTATTTGCCTTAAAAATGGTCTATCTCATTACTGTTTGAAGTGACCTTCATAGTCGGCACGGTCTTGTGCCACTTCGCCTATCACGAGCGTTCTCAATCTTTGTGCCAATTTCTGGCACTCCCCCTGCAAGCTCGTCTTTTAATTGGGGCATCATTGTACTGTCAGGATCTTTGTTTGGTCCACCTTCCGACCTGATTTTCTGATTGATCACAAATCCTTTAAATATGATCTAGTTTGTGACCGTGTAGTCTTCGAACTGAGTGACACAAAGAGAGCTCTGTCCGGAGGCGTCTTTTTTCTGTGTTTATGCGTTAGCCTCAGATGGTTGGGCTGGCCGGGAAGTTACAGATTAGCCGTGTATACTCCGTAGTTCGCGTATTAACAGTATCATAACGAGTAAAAAGAAATATCCAGATTGGGAAAATTAGTTGAGCGCACTTTCGTAGCAAGTGCTGAAAATGTTGATATCACGTGTTGCTTAGGTCATGAGTCTGAACAGTTAAATGTAGGGAGAAGTCCCTTCGACAATTCACGACATCACACTCGGATCAGATTGACGTGTCTGTTTGGGATGACACGCTAGTTGTCTTCAAGGTGACACTCATTTAATACAGCCGAATAGGTACTACGATGAACCGCGAAAAACATATGAACCCACCCGCTTATTAATGTATAAACACCTACTTCTTGATTTAAACCATCGGTCTTAACAAGAAATGCGCATGATATTAATCGGCAATATCAATCAATACGGTTCTTTCTTTCAGGTCCTACTGAATCAATAGATTTGACGGATAAAGCATAGATTTTATCAACCCGAAGGTGACTCATACTTAATTACAACTTCCACCTCCAAAAAGAGATTTTCCGTTGGTTTGTATCAAATAAATTAGTGGATTTGACTTTCATTATTGCTGAGTGATCCTTTTTCTATCGAGTATAACTGCTATTACTATTAAATGGAATAATTCGGTCACGTCCAGTGTGAAATTAAAGACTCATTAACAGAAACTCAGTTGCTTCCGAAGCATGTTTAGTGGCATGCTGCTCCCTACACTCGTATCCAATCTTGCTAAGCGTCTGGGAATTTCACATTCAACATATCCTACCAACTAGTCGGAGGATCTCCCAAACAGAGTTACTAAGTACAGCTTAACTTACGAATTCCGCTTGATCTGACGTATACCAGATCTCACTCAGAAATAATTGGGGAACCAGAGCAACGTTCATAAGCAACTGGGAAATATAACTCAGATGGTACAATTTAGTAGTGCCTACAGAAACATCACGCTTGCTTCACGATCAGACGGCCCAATATATGATAACTGATGTGCCACGATGAAAGAGAAATTCAGGTTTTGTGTTTTTCTTCAAAACGATTACTTTAAGACTCTACCTGAATTCGGAAGTTATGACCACCTATGTACAGAAATCAACGTGTTATAATTAAATCCTCTACTTCTCCTGAGAATAACCGTAAACTGGTGATTTTGCCAGCAGTAAATAATTCTGCATTTCCAATTGTCCTTGCTACGTCGGGTTGTCTATGTGAGCATACAGGTATTCATAATTACTGAGAGATTTCGCTTGATAGAAATTAACCATCACCCACAAATGACCTCAGCTCCGGTGTTCACAATAAATTTTCGGCTGAAAAGCTTACGGTTAAAATAAACTTTTTCGCTGAACACTCGGGTACTCGTTCGTTTGGGACCAGTTAAGTGGAATTCGTGATAAGACGCCTATGTGAACGTACCGCCATACATAATATAGCTTGGAGCAATAAACAGTGTACCAAGTTGTTTATCGATACACTTTTGGTTTGTCTGATTGATTCAAATCGCCAGTCCGGTCACTCGTTTTGGTTCGGAATACCGGTACAACTTCGTCTACGAGCAATTCTGAGGTCGGTCTGCTCCAAATATCAGGGTCGTATCGATATTCGCCATGTGCAGGTGAGTGTCTGCTAGTAAATGCATTGGCGCATATAGGTTCCGTTTCATTTGTTGTGTTACGTAATAACCAATAAGGTTTAGTAAGCAAATTTTACAACGTCATCTACTGGCCATCTCTCTCGCTTGTAGAGCAATGGAATGTAGCCAGTATCGACAAAGTGACAGTAATTAACCGGCAAACAAATTTTAGGAACGGAAGACTCAAATGAATGAAATGAATGATGTTCAACTTGAAACTAACCAAATCCCCGACTACTCATCAGTAAAATAATAGACATTAATTGAATGAATACCGGACAGAAAGGCGTAAAGAATAACCTTCATATGTGTTATTTTATTAATTCACATCTAGTATGTGCCCTATTGAGCCGTCGTCACACATGACATACTACACAGAAGAGTTACAACCTGTGTTCACGCGTTATCACTGAATTTGTTTCTTTCATCTTCACTTTATCTTGTTGCATTTCCGACATTCCTACCTCTGGGACCCTGGAAGGTTCGTACCATAAGGTGATAGATAATTTCTTCTAGATCATCAGAATAGTTTTTGGCTATATGAATATCAACATTAATACTGCTGTTTTTATATCATTGCCGATTGACATTTAAACCGGTTCTGTTCTAAGCCTTTGTGTACACTCTACTATTGATCTGGGTGAGTAAGAATACAAAAAATTATATTGATACTACTTGCTCCCTGGGTTTTCGTACCTTTGTATTATCGCGTTGTTTCGTAGCTTACTTGCTTGCCCCCACGTTGACTTCGTGTAGTGATTATATATTCCCGAATTAACTGTTACACTGTTTCCAGCCTGTCGTCCAGTTAGGTGCAAAGTCACTTACTTACACCAATTCTATACGTAAGTAAACTCAGTTCATTTCAGATTAGTTTTCTGGACGAAGCTGCTTTCTCCATTAAATAGCAGACATATCTCGGTAAGCCGTCGCGATCATCTTGTGCCGCAACAACCGGAGAAGAGTATATCTTCATTTAACCTACTCATGCAATAAAGCCCATTTGAGATGTGTTCTAGCTCATTGTGCAAACATGACGGAAAAACTATCGTCATGTTTTTCATAGAAAAATGGCGTAGAAAAAACGACATCAAGTAAAACGGTGGGCAAGTCAATATTATGGAACTAAAACTATGTATTCACTTTTATTTAGTATGTAACTCTTCAATCATTTCAACAATTAAACGTCTGCAACCTCAACGTTCGTCCTCAGTTTAAGTAAGAAACTTGTGGCCACATAATGGCCAAATTACCATAGTGGACCTCATGTACACTGGGAATCGCATCAAAGCATTGTATTCATTTCTTTGTACGATATGATGGACCTCATAAGAATTTAGTGAATATTTTCATATCTTCGCTCTGCCAATACCCTTCTACGCAATCGTTTCGAGGTGATGATGTGTAACCGGAAATAAAGTTGCTCACCACCCGATTTCTAAATCGAGAAGAAGGAATTCTTCGTCCGCAAGTTGTACACATAATCTGTTCATTAAACGTCTCCAAGATGTTCGAACCTCTGATCGCAAAGTGAGACATATTGACTGTTTATGACATCAGTGACCCACTTGTGAAAACGTGAACGTCTCCACTGGTCAAGCACATCCAAGTAGGTAACAATGAGTTGTTTCATCGACTACAAGAACCATGTTTTTGTCTGTCAGAGTATCTCAACTGGTACTGTCTATCTGCATCGTCAGTGATAACTTATTGATTATGCTACCCGTACAGTTCGCAACAAACTGACCATACATTTCCTGTCAACCCAGTACGACGATCATATAGTATTACAGGCAGAGTTTAAGCATACAAACAGAGAACGACAAGGTACATGGCCCGATCACCGCCACAAAATTGATAAAGTAACTTTCGGCAAACGACAGTCTGCATTCAGTTGAGTAGTCAAACCGCATAACAGGTTAGCAACACACATCAAACAATTTAGTGAATACGCGTATTAAAACATATTTGACCGCACTATGATACAAGTCTCGTTCTTATGGTTTCCTGTATTCACCGACGGACTGTACTTGACATTATATAAAGTGTGTGACAAAATCCTCAGTGGCACGTTTGCCCATCTGAACTATAAGAACGTCAGTAGTAACTACTGCTTGCTAAAGTGATCGCATGAAGGAAGGGCATTTTGAAATCCCGATTTACCACCTGCGTTGAAAATACGGTCTGCTGTGACCGACACAATTACGGAATTCCAGACAATATTTATCTCAGTGGACAGATTCCTTCTAAGAAGGGACTAACTATCACAATCATACATTAACGTAACATCTTGTGGGTATGTTAGGAGACGCATCTCCTAACGAAGCAGCAAAGACGATCGATCCGGCTTCGAGTTAATTGGTATGTGATTTTAACTCACTCAGTCCAGTGAGCTCAATTGGATTGCAGCTGCGCGATCGAACGCCTGCACATCACGTGAAGCTGTTCTCACGAGTGCATTTTCAAATGTCCCCCCACCCCTCTGTTGGACCTATAAATGTAGAGCCTCTGTGGCCTAATCGACTGGCCTCGGTTTTTTCAATAAACGCTGTTGCCGCACCCATATTCTCCTTCTCGGTTTTGGTGGCAAACGATTGAGCTCGTATTAAGGGACGATCCAATAGGGTACGAATCATCAGTTTGAAAAATCCAAACTAATCTTTTATCACTGTTGTTCAAGCGGTATTTTGGTCGACTTTCAAACTAAAGCCAATAGTATAAACTGTCCTCGTTTATTGATTATGGATGCTAATCAGAACTGCTTGGCTAATGTATCCTTCCCATGCTGCTGTTACTAGGTCAGTTCAAAAAATCACTTCTCCCTCCCCTATGTTGACAATGGCAGCATGCAAGTGTACGTTGATGAAACAACAGTAGTCTGCAGATGACATTGGGATTAGTAATTGAGTGATCTAATCAACCTCAATCTTACTTTGGCTGCACGTGCACTTGGAACAAAATTTTCTTTCGCTAAAGACGCCTTGTTTACTAAGGTTTCCTTGACAGACGTTTCAGGACAAGAAGAAATCGTCCGCTTCTTTGAGTAATGTCATTTAATAGAGTTTACCGTGCAGAAAGGTCGATGGATATCAGGAACTGATACTGATTCCTGGCGTCTGCAATGTTGAACTATACAAACAGTTCCATATTGCGTGCTGTCACTTACGACTTTGGTTACTAAACATTATAAACCTCCAGAAAGACACGTTAGATGGATCACGGATTAGAAGTGTGCTTGAGAGAATTTACATATTCCGGAAAGCCCCAGTCTTGTGAATGACGCAACTGTCCCAGATAATTACTTCCAAGTCAACTCAAAAGTCAAGCACAACGGGCCATTCTACTTCTCTCTAAAACGTGTGAAACAAAGAGGAAGATAAAGGGTTTTTATATGATGTATGGTGACCTATAGATAGTCCCTAATCAAACCACCAGCGGACAGTTAGTAAAAACAATAGAGGTGACTCAGCTTTGATGCTTATGGCAGAAGAAAAATCGAGCGGAAAAAAGTAGTGGTTACCATGGGGGTGTTTTGGGATTTTCCATTCATTCTAACTTGACAAAATTATGTTCTCGGGGAAGGGGGTGGTTTTGGATGAAAAACGTTGGGGCTGTGGCTGTAAGTGCATATAACTTGCCTTCCGTTTGACGGCCAATAGGAAATTGTCAAGCTTAATGTAACTGCCTGATTGAAGTAGTTATCCCTGCACTATTAACTACTTAATCGATAAACGTTCCACACGAGAAATTACTGGAAACTAATTTACTATTTGAGCTTGATTCGTTCGTTCAGTTGACAAAACTTTCGCCCTTTCTATCAAAATACTGAAGGCAATTCGCAAAGCTTTAACATTTTTGTGCCTTCTGTTATCCGATTACACGCAGCTAACATTATTCCCAAACATATAAAAGACGTGGCAGCCGGATGTTTACACTGCGAAAAAGCTCAATCCTTTGTTGTAACTGTTCTCAAGTGTCATTTTGTTCTATTTTAATCTGTTTTCAAGAATCCTGTTTGCAACAATTTTTCCGCCAAACACTATTCACCTTCTGTCAGTCAAGTAACGATTTTCTCGTATTTTGTGGTCGAAATGTTAAACATTTCCTTCCGTTAAAACTTTATCTGAGAAGAATGAACCACTGAGTTTTTCTCCTCGGGTTTTTATCTCTAACTTTTGCTGCTTGGCACTTGAGTTATTTCCATGGTCAGTCGCCAGCGCAAGTTTCAGTGATCTCAGACGATGTTCTATACGTGTTTTGAGAGGACTATTGCAACAGTGGCGAGGCGCATTATTCTGTCTTCATCACTCAATTCTATTGTCCATGGATAATACACACAAGAAGATTTGTTTCTGTTTTCTTAATCCTAACGATGTACTACAGCTCTATCCATAGGGACACATTAATTCTTAGTAAAGGCGTTATTTATTTTGTTGTTGGTGAATGCTTTTAATTGTCCTCAATCTACAGACCCAAACGTTCAAGCGACTGTCCCATTCGAAACGTACATCATTCGGTATTTTGCCTTGCTATTTATACGATCCCCTAGTCTGCTCCATGGGACTAGATTCTGCTAAACTTAACTGACAATGTCAACTTCACCGCTTGATCTGTAAACAGGCCTAAGTCCCTCGTCCTTCAAAATGATCTTAATGAAACACGTATTGTTGGCTATCATACACAAATGTTGAACATCACCCACAATTGATCGCAGCTGTCGCATCCCCATAGACCTTCTAGTCGGCTCCTTTCCAAAAGAAGCACTAGACTCGAGCTTTGCTCTCATTAGAGCTCATCAGTAGTTCATATCCTCGCCACTGCCGGGACTTGAACCACGGACACGCTGTTCATGAGGCAACCGTGTTTACCATTGTGCCACTGACCTCACGTTAGGCATGACTGAATTATCATATGTGAACACTCAACCACTTTCGCTTGTGTGTAATGATCAGGTTGCCTGATCGCCTCGAGATGAGACAGAGTTACTGTCTGTTAACTCCAATCGATAACCCCGCGATTAGGAGTTCCTAGACAGGTCAAAATCTCCGATCTCATTAACCCTGCTAGGCGATATTTTAGATTACTGATGAGCAGTCTGGGATTTGGCTAACTTCTTATATGATTTCACATATGATAATTCGGTCGTGCCTAACGTGAGGTCAATGGCGCAGTGGTAAACACGGTTGCCTCATGAACAGCGTGTCCGGGGTTCTAGTCCCGGCACTGGCAATGATATACACTACTGATGAGCTCTAACGAGAGCGAAACTCGAGTCTGGCGCTTCTTTTCAAAAAAGGCCGACTGGAAAGTCTATGTGAATGCGACAGCTGAGATCAATTGTGGGTGATGTTCAACTTGAAATTAACCAAATCCCCGACAACTCATCAATACACAAATGTATTGAAACCACAGCCCCTCTTTTTGAAGGAAGGAACCAGTAGTCACTTTTTACCGACTGCTTCGAAAAAACAAATTAAAATCACGTTCTTTTCTAAATCCCGATCTCCAGAGCAGTCAACTGTTACGCTGATCCACAAGATGATGTTTTCATTTTATGTTAACGACGTTGTTGATTTGCTTCTGGTGATTCGAGTCAATCCATTCAGTAACGCATAACTCACAATTCCAATATTGTTGATCAAGAAGAACGGGTTAATGGGACTATTTCGCAGGTCCAAATGAAATTGAGAAAACACGATCGAAATGACAGAAATACATATGGCAATATTGACGTAAGTGAAACATGTACTCTGTTACCAACAATGACATGGCAATGGAAAATTAGTCCACGTAAATAAGGACGATAGTGTTTCAAACGATACCAAACAAGAAAATTTCAGTGGATACGCAACCATATTTTTCAAAATAGACGTTCTGTATGTGCAGTCATTGTATAAAATTCATTATGACTGTTCACTGCATGTGGTATGAGGCGAAATGAAAGCCCATTTACGGTCGACTTTTGTCAGGCATACTGAACATGCTTCTACAAGCTCAACGTTCGGCATCATATCAAACATAGAACAACAAGCGTTCAAAACGATCGTCAGCAAATCCAGCAGACGTTTTACGTCAAACTGAAAAACCTACATCTTGGTTTTACGTATGACTTCGTTTTCAACTCCAGATAAAAATATTTTGTTCCGTGAATTCAGACTCACATATTTCTGGTGGTTTTGCTCCAAAGTTAAACCTTTCAATTTTTCGACTGACGAATTTAAGTAATCACTGAGGTCCATTGCACATTTGTTTAAGGGTGGTAGTACAGTTCACCGTAACTTAGCGAAATCTACTATGTTCGAACGTTTTAAAACATTCCAGTCGCAAACTTTCAAATTATGTCCAACTGTAATCGTTCTTGTCACATTATTTATTCTAATTATATATACACAGTTTTATTTGGACCCAAGGGCAAACCTGTGTGTAATCTTATCCGTGTCTACGGTTCTTTTGTCGAGCACGGTTGTCGGTTGTCTTTTTGTAAATTCTTATGCGGGGATTAAAACTGAATTACCAACCTCTGAATTTATCCGTTTGTTGAGCACATAGCTATGGATATGCTAAATATTCGCTTGGGGAATTATGTAGAACGCTTTTTTGGAAAAACACTGCTGAACCTATCCACATCAGTTTTCCCTCATACCTACAATTCTGTTTTGTATTTATCACTCCTAAGTATCCACTTACGTATACCGAACCATCTGCGAAGAAATCTTCTGATTATGTTTATATTCTTTCTTCTGAATTGCCTTAATCTGTTTCCAATTCTTCCATGCTTCAAAAACAAATATTTGATCGTACTTCCGAAACCCTTCACAAATTTAAACAGTCCCCACAATCACACATCCACCAGTCGGCTTCGTTAATTTGTCATAAGTATTCAACACATCATTTTTTACTTACTAACGAAATGTTTTTGTACTGGCACTTCCACTGTTATGACTGTTCATCAGTTTTGAGAGTTCACTCGACTAGCTTCCACCTATTTGAATTCTACTCCTGTTTATATCTATGGGGCGTACGTGTCATAGTGAGCTACCAGAATTTCAAGTGATCTGAAATTCTTTTTGAAAATATGAACGTGCTTACGATCTGTGGGAAAAGAGACCATTCGGAACTGCCCAACGCAGGTAATGCGTGCTTGCTGTTTAGGCATGAACACGTAAGCAAACAATTATCTTAGCATTCATAGGAGTAAAGCACGTTATCTGAAAGCTTTTCCATTCTACAGTTGCGGTGTACATAAAATCCCGTGGATTTCTATAGAAATTATCTCAGCTCTGGAAGTTCCGGTCTGCTTGATTCACTTCGCAACGTACGTTTGTGTTATTATTATGACATTTGTTTCCAACCTGACCTCCTCTTTTCGTCTGATTTACCAAGTCAAATGCGGTCACTTAAAAGCTGTCAGATGCCGAATTTTGACCACAGCTGAAGCGACTGAAATTCGACTAAACAGTTCACCCTTGTGCACACAGCAACGCTTTGTTCTGACGTTGAAGTTTTCCTGGCCAACCACCCAAATCACGACCAAACAAAGTACCATGGTTCTATTTGCGTCATAGTTGTAACGTAATCTTATCAAAACGTTGTCTTCGTGTGTGCCCATGAAGTGTCTGACTTCATTCGAACTTGTCACTTATTTTTGGTCGTTTTGCCTTGACAACTCTATTTCATATAAATTGTTATGTACTTTGCCCGATTATGAATCACCGAAAACGAGCTTGTTCGTAACACGATTATTTTGATGACTACCTTGGGGATTTTTAACCAGTTGAGGCATTTGTGTTCATTTTACTAATTTCATACACACGTATGTATGAGAATTAATATCAGACTAACTGTGTGGACTACCAAACTAATCTCTCTGGTTTTAAGTCAATAAGAACCGAATGTTTGGATTAAGTTAGCTAATAAAATGATGTTGCATAACCGATATGTGAAACGCTTTCTTTGTATCCGCCATGAAGCTTTACGAGCATCACCTCTTGTCTACTTATATGAATACGAACAACCGGTCAGTCAACTCTTTCTAATCTAAATAACCTTCCGAGTACCACTGATAGAAGAGCTCAGAAATACGTAAATATTCCTTCCGAGATCAAAGGCGATGATAACATTATGATATATAATTTATATTTTGATACATTCAGCCCCAAATCTACGATGGCAAATGAAGGACACTTTGTGAGCCGGTAGATTAAATGTAGTTGTAACCAAATTATCTCTGAGAACTGAGAACTAAATGGGAGACTGAAAGTTTGTGGGATCAAAGCGGAAAATGCAAAGTGTGTATCCGCAGTTTACTTTGACTACGTTTTGTGAACTCTCACACATTCAAGTAGAACAGAGAACCCATTCAGAAAGCTTTGATGAAAATCTTTGACCCCCATGGTATATCAGCAAATAAAAACGATTACCAAAGCAACATAAACTGGTGAAAATAGAACAACTCTGCGATTGAGATAAATTCTATTGTGGCGAATTACTTTCCTACAGACAGCATTCAGAACTTAATACTTTAGAACTTTGAGTAATTAGGAAGCTTGTAACTCAATCCTTTTAATTGATGCGATTCTTTTCGCTCACAGCGTTTTGTAGCTGGCCTGCAGACGACCCAGCATCCACTACATCTCCAAGGGAGGCTGAGTAATGGTTTCACTGTTAGTCACAATGATTAACAGCAAAGTGGTGGAGAAAGTTGTTTACGACCGAGCTGGGTCTCATCAGTATCACGCACGCCGAAGCATCGAACCCACGACCCGTGAGTAAGCGGCAATTTTCCGTCCAGACACTAATCCACTAAAACCACAGGGCTCCGGTCACTGTGGCTGCAGGAAGGTAGACCAGCTGCTTTTCTCAGCTGCAGCGCTTCCCTTCGTAAGTAGGCTGGGATCAGTCAGCCGTCTTGTGATTGGCCTGCAAACGAGCATACTGCCAGAAACTGGAACCAGCTGTTTACGATGCTTTTAATTTCGTTACAGCCCAAATCTGTTGTCTATCAGCGCCTAATGCTGTGTTATTGTAATTTCAGCCACATATTGGACAGCGTTTCTTGGATACGGACAATTGATCCAGTGAGACCACTAAACCCAACCGCTACACGTGGTGACGTCGAACCAAGTACGGTTAACTATAACCTACTGTATCCATAAAACGCGCACTGTGTTGGTTGGGTGACGAATAAGATGAATAGCCCTGTGCCCAGAGGCCACGACCTTGCCCAAAATTGATCTCCTTGTGATCTGAATAATTCTAAACCGTACTTCTGGTTCAGTGGTTGAATAACGGTCCATAGTTTCGAATTTCTACCGCGGTACAGGTAATTTCAGACCAAACCACCGATTGGTCAACAAAATGCATGGACCTATTCTCGTTTTACGTTGGGATGAAAAGACATATCATTCTAGTGTCTAAACTAGTGGAGGCTGATGGATGATATTCAAGAGGAATACCTTAAGTTGTAGGAGTGCTTGCAATAAGCTTTATGTTGACACCATCAGATGTGGGCTGAAACATAGCGACAATTGATAGAGCCATCTTCAATATTGAGGAAGTTGACGCAGTTGTTGAATGGGAAACCGTCCGAGGAATGGGAGTACCGCCGAACTCCCTCGCGCGAAACCATACTGAAAACGTGTGGAGTTTACTGAACAGTGACGCCACAGCGTGACACAAGGTATTTTATTAAATAATGATCCAACCAAGCCTCTGGTCAGTAAGAATAGCAAATGGATTTACGATTGGAGACTGTCACATCCGCGATCAACACCCTTATCAGTGACCAGTGCAACTGAAGCGTACGTTTGTGTTTTTGGCTTTTCTTCATTTTCAGATGTTTTGAATATGAGATACACCAGCCATCTTTTATCTGTGTTGAAAAGTATCGAAATGCCGTTAGAACATGTGAACGAGAATCAGTTTTTTCAATCGGACTCACAATGTGATTTGTTCGTTCATGATACATGTATGTTGTGATCTTTTGAATGTTTGAACCCGGGCGGGTAGATTCCTACGTACTATAGGCAAATGGCTTTTAGATGACCGTATTTAATTGAGCCGATTTTGTTTGGGCTCCCAAGTTCCACAGCGATGAGTGTAAATGTCCCAAGTAGTCGAATATTTGTTCATGCCGACCTGTAATGAGTGCAATAGCCATCAGCAGATGAAACTGTCTGTAAATCTGACTATATGTTGTGCGATTCATGTGGTGATATTTTTGGTGATTTGTTCCAAACAGTCTTTTCCAAATGGCTACGTGATGACAAAGGATACATCATTGTCTGGGTCTTGATAACGAGAGGGATAAAGTTGAGGATGAAAATGGAGATACTAATTTTGAGATTGATAAGTTTAAGGAGGGTGGTAAAGATGAGGCTGATGTTGGTAAAGGTGATGAGGATTATGGTATTGTTGTTGACTCTGGTGTTGGTAGTGGTGACGGCGAAATCATTTTGATGATGTTGTCTCAAGATATCAAAATGGAACAAATCGTGGTTCACTCATTCATATTTATGTGGTGTCAATGTGAACTTCACGACGCGCCTAACTTAGTGGTGGCTTATAATCGTAGTAAGAGCTTGGTTATAAAGCACAATGTTTTGGTGTAGTCTGGTTGTGCTCTATATGAATTTCCCAATCTCTTTCGGAGAAATAACAAGGATTTATATAATTTTTAAATATTTGAACTATTCAACCATTTTATGCGTGTGAACTAAGAGCGGTCTCAACTGAAACATTTTTGAGGTATGTTCACTGAAGAGAGGACTATTTGGACTGGCAATCTGAGTAAGAGTTCTGTAATATTCTATTCGGAAAATGGTGTCTTTCAAGTTTAGAGCCAGTGACACCAACGATGCAGCATATCCAGATGACCAGATGGAGCGATCAAATGCTACAAAACCCTCTGATAAGTAGCTGTCTAATTATCCTGAGGAAACGTTATATTCTGGGATGTATCTCTACACTCATACTACAACGATTCTGCTTTGGTTTAGTATCAAGAAATGAGAGAAGGGGATTTATGTGCCTCATTGACAACAAGAAGACAAGGATGTGTTGTGGACCACAAACCGGTTTCATCACCAGGCGGAATACGTGGTTCTATATAAAGCAGTTTTGTCAGGGTGAAGTGAACAAAACAAGTGACAAGTATGAATCAGATTAACCAAATCTTAGCTGCAAATGGAGACGAAGCTTTTTGGACTTGAATTGTGGCAAATTTGTCGATCATGCAGTGGGTGATAGGTCATGATAAATACAATTTGTGAACAAGGCGTTTATGTGCTCACAGGGCTGAATCATTCAACCAAATCCGGAGTGACTCAGCTATAGTCCAAACTCGCCATCTCGAGGTTTTCAGCAGACTGTCTTGAAACGATAAATTGGATGAAAAAACATGTCGGACTGCAGGTATTGTACGAATCAGCGAGATGTGCTACAGTTGCGCGGGTAACTGTTTTGAAGTATTGCCAATTCATCCTGAGTTTTGATGTCCACAACATAAAACTATACAATTAGGTTTAGAAGTAGAGTTCAAAAACTTGTTTTCCCAGTTACCTGACCTTATTAAGTTTCCTTTGCTAGATGCTGAGCGATGATGGCCTACATTTGTCGACTCGTTTTCAAAACCAACAGAGTAATCTAGTCGTGACACACGGTATGACGAAAGGGCACATCTTAACAACGAAGAGTGAAAGAAAATATGGAAATGTTACCCCACTCAAGCAGGATTAAGATGACGAAACCATCCAGATCAATAAGATTGACTACACAGACAGAAGGCAGTTCGTACTATACTCAATGCGAGATGTGAAATGAGAAAGATTGAAAAACAAATTTTGAAAACATTGTCAAAAATACTGTGTTCCATGAAACAAAGCGTGATAAACGACTCACTGGAACCACAATTCCCAGCTTTCATGGATTATCTGAAGTAGAGATACATTGTCGGTCTATTTTCAGGTATGCGTGAGGCACCATATCACACATTGGCTTAATGGTTATCGTCAGACAGGTTCTCAAAGCACAGCCTACGGAACTACTTCGAATTAGTTAGTACAATCAACGAACTTGAGTTAACTGGACAACATATGCTTTTTCTTGACATTTCATCCTTGTTTACAGATCCCCCGCCAAAAATGATCATAGACTGTTTGCGTGCGTCTGTTGTGGCCAAAAAACTAGATGTCCGTATACCCTAAGGAAATGAAACAGCTAGTGTAGTTTCTGTACTCACAACACAAAGAGAAACTGTATCGGTAAATGGATAGTGTGGCAGTGTTATCCCTAATTGGATCATGGTTTGCAAGCATTTTCACGGTGACGCTTGAATTGACCATCTAGAAGAAGCCATTCGTGCATATTTATGTTTACAAGCGATATGTGAATGATATAATGTGTGGTTAGTTAACTTGCCAAACAAACGAATACTTTGACCATTTTCCACTCGGCCCACTTCAGCGTAATATTCACACTAAAGGCTGAACACAACAATCGACTAACCTTCCTCGACATACTCATTAGGCGCTGTGTTGATAGATCTGTTCAACGTGGGCTCCATAAAGTTACCTTGGATGGGAAGTATATTTAATTCAGCAGTTTCGTTCCACTGAAAAAAGAGGAAAGGCGAACTGCTTGACTGACAAATACATGAAACTATGTACACAGAATACGGTTCCTGCTACATGTGAAGTGACCAGCTAGATTGGTTTGTGGATCCGACCATGCATTTTCACGATAAGGATGAACAGGTAACTGTAGGGGAAAATAAGGCCGCATATACTTCGTTATCCTTCAGAGGTGACAGGCTTACTGCAACGATCACTAAAAAACCACATATTGTTTCGGATGATGCTGGCCGGCTATTGTGACAGACAGTTAACCGTGGATTATCCATGATTATTTGACTAATGTGAAACGAATTGTTTCAGGAGACTAAGTGCACGGTTGTTCTGGAACAGTCGATGTCTTCTGTTTTCTGATTTCATTTTTATCCTCACATCATTCGAACTCGTTCGCGTTTATTTTCATTTAGTGTCAACTGAGAAAATTCTCCACCTTTCATAATCATACGGGAATCAAGCTGATCTTGTAATTGTGCGACTAAAGTTTCGGTTTAGCACAAAGATTTGCATTTTTTCAAGCATTGTAAAATAAAGGATCTTCACCAAGCGTGTTTTGTAATTACTTGCATACAAATACCTAGTGTTCTTGAAACGCTGAGTTCCTTTCAGCCGCATCGTCAAAACATAAACAAGATATATTACGGTTGGTTAACGTTTCGTTTGCGTCGCCAATCTCAAACATAAAACATCTAGGTTATGTACATCAGACAAATAGCGATAAATGTGAGTGAGCAGGCAAAAACTTATGTCCAGTATTGTGTACTCAATAGTAAGACAACCCAATGCGTTGCTCCAAACATTTTTGAGCGCACAAAGCCTATTGGTAAGTTTGTATCAGCATAGAATTTCCAAGGGTCAATAACTTCAGGTTCTCAAAGCACAACGGTATTCTGAGTAATCTAAATGAGTCGTATCCTTCAGATGTGCTCCGATTCTATGCGAGCGTAATAATCCACTGTTTCATATAGAGTTAGATGTATGTGCCTCTCTACTATGCTGTAAAAGTTATGTGACTCATCGATATTATTTTTAATAGCGAATAGCTGTCGCCGAGAAAGTCTTTGAGACTCACAGTAAGTTAATCAAGAGCAGTGAACCAATTCAAACAGTTCAAAATAAGAATATATTTCTGTTGTAGCATTTTAAAGATGACCATCTGATGAACAGAGGCAGGAACAAATAACGATATTCTCTACCTTGCGCTTATGCGTCCTCGCGGTTGTGCCCAGTTTGACTCCAAAAGGGGCGAACTTTCTGTAATCACAAATGCAGTTCCTCCAAATATTCTAACGCTTAATTTGTATGCCAGGTCACGTACAGTTGCAATGAAGTTTGCAGAGGCAGAACACAGAAAACTATTTCAATAAGTGGCCGAAGACGTCACTAATTGAATAAGCCAATGGATTACGTATTTAATGAATCGGCTAATCGAATTTAGTCACTTCCTACTGTTAAACATCTGAAGAAAAGAGGTTACCAGACTGATCCAGTTAACTCACTCAAAATACCGTGACGTGAATGAAATACGGAATCGCTGGTTTTAAGAGATGAAGTATTTATTTGAAATTGATAGTAATTATACTGAAGGTAATACCTAAAACGCATAAGTAGGGGTATCCGTGTGCACTCAGGACACGCGTCAGAGTATTACAACTTAGTCGGCCAGACGCTTCTTATCAGAGAAATCAATGACCCCAATTGGCGGTCCTGTGCACTAGACAAGTGAGCAGAGCAGAACGACAAAGTGGGCATCGAATGGTGGCTCATTATCACATTTTTCACTGAAAAGTCCGGCCAAACGTCAAAGGAATGAATCTGGGGATCGTTAACACCATTACAAACTGAGTGAATGTTGCTGTCTGGTGATGTTAGTGCGGCACCGACAGGAACTGTACAGTAAGAAAATGGATTGACAACAGAAACAAATTAGAAGTACCAATTAAATGTCCCACTGTGAAATTTTGTGAAACTGAATGTAACCACAATTACACTTGTTTGATCGAAGATTAGCTGACACACTTTCCAAAGCATCCTAAGACGGATGGAGTAAACATGTTTACATTTTACATCAGCAACCGTTGTCTAATCAACCCCCTCATAATGTCTCTATTGTGTGAGCCAAGCACGAAGTGAAAAAATTAGCTGAAAATCACTTAGCTGGCTCACGGTTTTTCCTCGTCGCTCATCGCTTTATCTGCGTGATACATATACCGTATGTGAAAAGGTTCACTGAACGTGATTTCAGTAGATGTTCGAACTATCCACTCTTGTTCTGAATTTCTGACCAAACCATTCTAACAAAATAGAGTCTTATCGGAAAAGAGAACCGAATGAATATCGTCGTTGGCCAACTACCACAAACAGAATGCTTTTGCTGACCGTTGGATGGCAGTTCTTGCCAGATTCTTTCGTGTAAAGACGTGAATTGATATTGTTAGCATAACATCAACGAAAATTTGATAAAATATAATTTCTCCTATCCGAATACCATTTGATCGCTCCAAGTTCGTCCTCGGCCTTATAGATTTCCGAACGAAAGTGAAAGAGGAAAATGTTGGGGTGTTTTATTTTAACCGATGTTCAAATTATCCGCAATTATTCTGTTCACATGAAAACATTCGATTGGACCATGGTTCAGTGACCTTCCACAGAATATTTGTAGCCATATAACTGCACTCACAAACGTTGGTCAGCTTTGGTTTGTCCAGTATCATCGCTGTATCAATATAGACTGTACGTATGAGATAATTGCAGAGGCAAACGTCTAGTGCGTTAGGATCAGGCAATTTTGATTATCAGTTTAGCGCTACTCTGATATCGATTCGTCGTCGCTGAAAGGTATCACTGAGATAACTGCTCACCATATATATTTCCTTCCTGTTCAACTCAGAGTAAGGAATTTCGAGTTGAGTTAGCTAGTTGAGTTAGTTAGTTAGTTATTATTGTTTTCATTATTTCAAACAAACCCTAAGTTTTGGATTCAACTGCCTTTCAGGTTCCAGAAAGTCATCGCGGATTGAAGGGTTGCCAAAAATAAGTTTTCTCGATCGAGCTGCTCAAACCAGATATAGCCCAGTTGAAAAACAGAACTGGATGAGTATAACCGTGAGCCAGATACTGCGAGCAGAACGCAATCCAAGCATCCGTTTCGTCGATCTAGAGATTTTCCAAAATTCTTTTACGAAAAAGCTTGACGCGAGTTTTCCTCAACTGTTTGTACAGCCTTGTTCAACGTATAGCCCACATGAGCCTGTGGATGAATACTGTTCGAAGAGCTAGCAGTGACCCCTCAAATGATTTTCCTGACTGTCAAATCGTCAGTAGCTGTTCGCGGTCGGTCACTCCATGAGAAATTATGGACACTTCCAGTTAACAAAGATTCCTCAGCCACACAACACAGTTTGTCAAGTCATTGTGTGTATGCCATAATGTGTCATTAAACTTCCTCGCGGTTTATATGACGCTTTCGTTTGTTCTCCGCTTAGAGGAACACTAAAGCACTGCGTTGTTTAGCAGCCACAGGACATTTTGGTTTGAGTAGATTGGTTCTGGCGCAGTGGAGCGGTCTGCTTCCATCGGGTTCATGACAGAAATTGACAGTATGTAAAGCGATGTGATCACTTATAGAATAGATACCCCTCTTTACAGTATTGTTCCTGCTAACTGTCTAACCTTTCAAACCAGGATTTCCGCTCTGTGGATTTTGGTCCAGAATGACATGTAAGCAGAATAAGGGTTAGCAATTTGATCATTGCTGAACTAAAATGTATCTCGCCTTTCCAAGTGCATTGTTTTCATTCAGCAACTTGTGGCTGAAGCAACCCATCGGGTGGTTTTAGTCCTAATATGGTAATATTCAGCATAGTTGTCTCTGTTTCTAAACTCCGGTTGTACTTATTTGACCAATGCGTATAACCCCCATGTTTTACGCTTGCGGCTATTGCAAGCAAATTAAATGTCAACATGCTGCAACATGACTGTAACATCTGATTTCATTCTGCTTTGATTGACTTTGTGTTCTATCCGATTTTAGAGTTATACAAAAGCTATGATATCCGTACGATAAAGGGATGATGTTCGGTAGTCATGAAAACTCAACCAGAAAACTATAAGTTTATATAGAAATTAGGAAAGAGGATGGAATGGAGACCTAGTGAATACCAACATCGTTCAAAGAAGATGTAGTGTACTCTGCTTTTCACTTGATGAACATCATCTTGTTTTTGACGTAATCTTTCAAAGTCCTTAATCACAACTTTTTACACCTACCATCATTACCAACTATAAAAGAACGCTGTCATGTTTGTAGTATCTGAAGATCAAATAAAATTCATTGGACATTGACACGAAATTTGAAAGCATAAACACGTCAAGTTAAAAAAAGCGCCGATTGGAATACAAATAGAGAAGACAAATCAACAGCTGAGGTAATTATTTACAATCATCTCGTTAGAATGAACGGATGCACAGAAGATTAAACTTTCACAGATCGTACTGTTTAGGAGCTGAGTTTACAAGTACAGTCCTCCACTTTTTGGTAGTATGTCTTTCTGTTAGTGCCTGGTTAAATTGACCGAATTCTCTATAAACTGAATCATATCCACAAGAGAAGAATCACATCAGACCCTTCTACTTTCAAAGGTTGTACTGTTTTCAATTCAGTCTCCACTTCCTGTTTTGAAAACGAGAATGATTATCAATGACAAGTGATCTTATTTTGACAATTTTAGCCTATATTTTTTGTTGAAGAACAAAGGTAACATTCAGCCAGTTGACATCAATTATCTTTGACTTACATCTTCTGTCCTTGTCAGTTCTTTCTTAAACAACCTTTCAAATGTCAAACTATTCACTTATATTCAATAAGAATTCCGCATAAACATTGATTTCAGTAATACTAATCAATACTAACCCATTATCTGGGTTGGCTGTCGTTTGTCAGCTTGTTCTGCTGTCGACATAGTTGTTCAACTTAAATAGAATGTCTATGATTTTTTAGAGAATGTGAGGGTTAGAACAACGTTGTCGAGAATTTCGATTAATATATTTCAAATATCAGATGCGGAGCGGATTGCCTAATTCGTTATCAGTTTGACTGAACCCAGCTAATCAGTGAATAGATTTCATCTACAAATGTGTTTGTAAATATGTTTTAAACGTCCGGACGTCCTGATTGGAATAAGTGTTCTGGACAGCAATACAAGACACAATAAATGGCATTGTGTCACATGGAGTAACTTTGGGCTATTAACAGAGAGATCGAGGAAGACAGAATTATTACATACTGGGAAAAGGAGAAAATTCCACAAACCAAGGCAGTACGTTAAAACGGACTGAGACACCAATGCTGTGAAACAAGTAAGTATGACTGAACAACATGTGCTGCAAACGCTCAGTCCTCCAGGACCGTACCTTACTTGGGTAGGCGATATATCAAATATCACTTCAAAAGGACACCGCTGTCTCCTTGATCGAAAATGGCTTTGGCATTGGTGGGTACAAAATCTATTTTGTGTTGATATGTACGTCTTGGCATTTATAGCAGATTGTGTATCCATGAGACCTCCAATACGCTTGGCGTAGAAGTACTGTTTGGCCACGACCATACATTACGTGGCCGGTCGTCAAGCGAACGAGCAGCTGTAGCGTCCCATCATTACGAGTTAACTTGCAAGTCATGCAGTATTGTAAGGTTGTATACGTAGATTTCGGAGAAGCCAGCGATGGATCAACAAATGTCACATCCTCTTCGATCAAACAACGGACTATGAACACATTGAAGAACGCAGTAGATTCACCATAATCATAAAAGTCTGTCGTTCAGGATAGATAAAACCGTTGTCGTCGGCACTGACAGTAATTGCTGGCAAACCGGAAAACTGCGCTTGCAAATAATGGAAGAGTATGATACAAATATACTACTACCATATATACCACTATATCTGTACCACTGTATGTATACTATTATATGTATCATTATGTGCCGCTATATATACGTGTAACAATCAAGGACGGGAATTGATCGAAAATAATCCGTTCATCGCACTCTTGTTTTTGTTAATTCTGTCGATGTTTTCAGTTACTTTGAGGGAAGGTATGAGGGGTTTCGAAATAGTACTTATGGCAGCCTTCTACTGAGAAGCACGTTTAAACCACGTGCTACATAAGACCAAAAACCTCTGCGAATTACAATGGTAAGACATGAAACGCACATTGGCTTTGTTGGGAAAATGGACACTTCATCCAATACTCTTTTCCTATCTTAAGTCTTGGTGACCTCATCAAACTATCGTACCACAGCTTTGCTGTTTCATTAATGTAAGTAATGGGCTTGCGGCTCCCAACCACGCTGATGGTTTCTATGGGAATAACAGGACAAGCGGGAGTTCTTACCAACTCACCTAGCGACTAAACTGATTCCATATATGTTTGATAGCGAACAAGCTGACCAAGAAAAGCAGCGAATTCCCCGTTTCACTATGGACCCTACAATCATCTTTACACGAACGAGTCTGTCGTTATATTTTCAAAGGAATTAATAACTCTTTCGATTTGTTCGAAAGAACGAATACTGACCCAAGGCTCCTGGTAACGTTTTTATTCAATTTTCTCGATAAATTTCAGTTCTTATTCAGATCACTTCTCACACATATAGAAAACGCTCGTCATTTTTACAACAGCATGTCTGGGTTTATTACCACGGGTGTGTCTTCAATTACTTCTGGGGTTAACGTTTGGATTACTTTGGCCTCCATAACCTATTAGTCTCTCAGAACGAACTTATCTTGGTCATCACGAAAGGACAAGCGAGTTACCCAAGTGAGTGAGTGGAACCTCATTCTGTGTTTACGGCCAAGAGTTACAACGCTCCTGCGTAGGCCCAGTTAGGTGAATACCGATCACTACAATTTTACGGCAATTGTGATGGGCAATAGGCTCAAGCAAATACTTGAAACACTGAGTTCCCTGTAACCACTGCATTAGAACAGAAAGAAGACATACATTGCGATATGTTAACATTTCATTTACTCTCATCAGTCGCAAACGTAAAACATGCAAGTTATATACATCATACAAATAAGGACAGATAGGGATTGGACACGCACTGACGGCTTTAAATCCAACGTCATCGTTTGCTAAACACCTCATGACAACGGGTCACCAAGTTGACCCATTAAACTCATTTAAGATACTGTTGCGCAATCGAAACCCGAAGCTACTAGTTTTCTGTGAAGCGATGCTCATCCGAACTTACCAGCCGACGTTGTGTGCACAAAAGTGGTTGAGGTAACCTATCGGGTTGCCATGGTCGTGATTACATGATGCTTGTTGTGCTTGTATGCGTGTCTAATCCCTGTCTGTCCTTATTTGTATGATGCATATAACTTGCATGTTTTACGTTTGCGACTGATGAGAGTAAATGAAATGTTAACATATCGCAGTATATGTCTTCTTTCTACTCTAATCAAGCAGATATGTCAAGCGCGTTTACATACCATACATTTGCACACGCAAAGTTTCTTTTTTCACCGAGAGGGATGTTATACGACCCTGTGAGTAAATTTAGGACAAAAGTTGTTTGCGGGTTACTTTATAGTTTTTCTGAACAAAAATAAACCTGAGCTGACCAGTGTTATAGTGCGCTGTGTGGTGTTTACCCGATTTGTTTTTGAAATGGTGCGTTCGGTAGACAAATTTCCAATATGTTCTTACTGACACTTATCAAAAACCAACAAGTTATTTTACACCATGACAACGCTGACATTTTTCGTGGCCTTTTGTTCAGCGCAGTTGACCACTAAGTCAGAAGTACACGGTGGTAAGTGCGTGTCTGGAGATCGTAAACGTGACGGGTATATAACATAGGAATAGCTGAAAAAGTGTACACCATAAAACCACTATGCTAGTCATGTTGGTCACCTACACCAGTAAAAACGGGTCCATTATACACACACGCAACAAGATACATCCGTCATACCCGGTGGGCTTATGTTTCTTTCAAGTGATGTGAGAGACTGTTTACATTTTAGTAATGCACTTTTCCGTTTGTCGACTCATCAAGATTTTAGGAACTGACGTGACAGCAAAATGAAATCTGTCTAATCCGGACTTTTGTGCAATGAAGCAAAACGCCAATGGATTGAACAAATTCCGGATTAAACAAAGTTTGTTTAATTTCACTCAGTTTTAATTTGAAAATAGGGATTAAAATGCACATTTGAATAACTTCAAAGTAACAAGCAAAGATGTACGTAAAGTTTTATCTTTAACCAGGCCATTTTCATTGAGATTTTTCGGACAAGTAATTTATCTCCGCTCGCTTCAAACATTTGGCCTGCTCACTACTAGAAACAGTTCTGAGAAGGTCAGTAGGAGTGGGCTGTAAAAATAAGCTAAGTCGTTCCCCCACGATGCGATACCATTATTTCAAAAACCTCGTTATCAGTTTTACACTTTGCATTTGGGGTCGGTTGTTTAAGTATTTCCAAAACTTCTTCTTTCAGTATTCTAGCCGTCTTACTAGGTTTCCGTCGTTTGCGACAAAATTCACAGATAACGCGACGATGACTATAGGTCTGCTGGTTAGTTTCTGACTTCACATCGATCCAATATATTTTGATTACACATCCATCTAAAAATTCCTAACTGCATATCGGCTCAGTTGATCTGGAATGACTGGAACTCACAGTCTGCTCACACGTCTGGTCCTGTTAAATATTTGCCTTTGCAGCTGCATACGATTTCGTTAAAAAGGCATTTACATGTGTTTAAAAAATTCCGCATGCTAGTCAGTTCACTCGTCAATGTGAGGTTCTGACCCTCACTACAAGCTGGATGGACGAATATGAGACCGTAAGATTGTCGACCGATCTGTTTCCAGTGTTAATGTAGTAGGGATAAACAATCGCACCTTACTTCTCAAGCAGTAGTGAAGTAAGAACATGTGTTCAGATATTAAAGTAACCTGAAAAAATACAAGAAGAAACACTGAAATAGAGTTTGGCATGAAATGGTTATGTTTACATACAGAAACTGCGTACTGACAACCATCGCAATTGTGGCTTCTTGGGAGCAATGTTATATGCAAATGAGTTTGTTCGTTGCGTTAGAGCCAATATTTCGTGTTGGGTTTTCGAATAAAACTATCCTTAGGACATCTGTATTTTTAGTTCACTCCATTAGTACATTTTGATACTTGTGTTCAGGACAGTTTAA
The DNA here is from genome assembly GCA_014338405.1 of Paragonimus skrjabini miyazakii. NCBI lineage: Eukaryota > Metazoa > Platyhelminthes > Trematoda > Plagiorchiida > Troglotrematidae > Paragonimus > Paragonimus skrjabini miyazakii. Next base: position 79,289 of record JTDE01000806.1, read on the forward strand.
TCGAATGCTGCTGCTGTTGTGCATGATGGAATTTTTTCGTTAAGTGAACAAAGAATGCTTTCCTTTCAAAAATATTTTCATGATTTGGATGATCTCTACGTATTTCAGTAAAATACATTCGGCGACTCAGACCCGACCATGCGTGCAGGATATTTCATCACCGTTATTTTCGAACGCACTAACTCAGGCAAGGGAAGTTACGCTAAGATAGTTCAGCGGATGATATATTACGTATTGTTTCACACAATATACCATAAGCTTTCTGTATTAGGTGTTAACTATATCAATGATGTCCTGAACTATGAAAGGTGTGCGTATGAGCAATACGTACATGTGTTCGTGTGGCGGGCAGGTTTGCATGATTTACCATCTATGGCACACCAGTTTGCCCGTAATCTCGACTTCGCGTATGTCAGGTTGGTATAAGTCATGTGGTCCGCCCGACTGGACGGTCGATCATCAGCCTGTTCACGTTTGTATGTTGGTATTTTACAGTCCGTTGTCTCGTCTGACATTCCTGCCCTCTTAGTTTTGTTTGCCGTCCTACTCTACACCCGTTGTCCTCACTACAATGCATCACTACTCTTTGACTGTACCTGGCTTCTGCATTCTCGAAACGACAGATAGTACCTGTATCTAGCGGCGGATGATTAGACGTTGTTTTGAGTTGAAAGTTATACAATTCTATTTCTCACGGTCTAGCAATTCGAAGGAACACCGAATATCGATGGAGAACCCAAACCACTATGTGATTCCGGTTGAGTAAATGAAAACATCTGACGATAACACCACCCTTCAGTCATATTTTTTAACTTACTTGACAGGTTATGAACTTCAAGCGTCTTTGAATTGTTGTGTTCCTGTGAAACGTTTTAAAAATTCCAAGAAGGAACATCTTACCAGCTATAGGATAGCGAACAAAAACCTTTTGTAAAATTTGTTGTACCGCGGACTTTTCAAGTAGTGCAAACCTCTATGTTGTTTGTGTTGACGGTCAAAATAAACTGCAATAACTGTATCTAAGAACTTCACCAACCTACCTTCAGTCGTATTACTCAATCAGTTTGATGAATATTTATTCGTGATTAGTTCTATAGAGAACTGAGGAATGTGTATGGACTCCTTCAGCTTGACCCCATATACCAAGTCATCTACAAATTTGGTCGTCTGCAACCTGAGCCATAATTCACTCATGGGCACATCTGGATATTTCAGTCTGGTGACAGAGAATTGACGACACAACAACTTGACATTTTAGACATGTTTCAATTGTCTCACTCTGTTGAATGTTAGAGAAAATAGTGTATCCCTAAAAAAACGATTCTCTTTGTTTGTCGGGATGTGACTCATGGGTTCCTGCCCCATAAAACAATAAACAATGATTTCGATCTTCATAAACGTTTACTTGATCATAACTTATATGTAAGGCAGATTTCACGCCAAACAAAGTTCAGCCAGTCCCTTTAGAAACAAATTACAAGCTTGAGATTCACCGGTCTATGAGCTCATTAGCAGTTTAGTTATCGTGGTTTCGACTCCGGCACGTGTTCTCACCAGCCAACCGTGTTGACTGTTACATCAATGTAAAACACCTATGTTTCTCCTGGACTCAAATTGGGAAACAGAGCGAGTGTGTTGACTTATTTATCAGGGTTTCGATCGTTTTTCGAAAGGGACCGACTGGAAAATCTATGGGAATGCGATAGCTACGAGCAGTTGTGGGTAATGTTCAACTTGAAATGAACCAAATCCCCGACTACTCATCAGTAATATGTGTATATATGGGGATCGTCAACTAACTTCAAAGGTCAAGACATGCCAACAGTCACGTTCTGACAACATAACAAAAAAAATAAAGCATTATCTTTTGACTGGCGTTGTAATTCCTAGTAGAAAACCATCGTTTATGTTGTACCGTTTCACATGGGTGATACGAAGAATGATGTAATGTGTTGCCCTGTTAGACAAATCCATTTTATCAAGTATAACACATTTAGCGGCATAAACAGTTAGAAGACGCACACGTCTTGAAGATAGTTGAGTGGGTATATGTGTATTTGATTTACGAAAAGAAGTTCCAGGGAGAGGTTTCTGATCCGTGGGGTTGATTCTCCCACATTTCTGAAGGTTGAGATATAATTAACAGAAGCTTAAGTGACAGGCGACTAGTGGTGGTTTGAGATAGAAAGCAAATGATTACTAAGTAAAATAGATATTTTCGATGGTTATTAGAAGACTCATTTCTGTATCAACATATTGCCAGATTTTATCGGTTTTCACGCCCCATGTAAAAAGGACCGTAATCTTGAGACAAAACAATGCATTGTACGTTCACATTTGTCTCGTTTCACAAGAGGTCAACTGCTACATTACAAAGCAATCAGTTTTAACGGGTTAACGTGTATTTTTGATTTGAAACATAACCAAGAATCCGTTGAACATATTGACTCAACAGATATACAATGGAATTGGAATCCGTTAATTTTTTACTAGGATATGTCTCAAAGCAACAATGGAACACCTCCCATCCAATTCATCTTTATCCGGTGGGGCAGAACTCGCCAGAATGGTGCATTGAGAGTGCAAACAGGAACAGAAAAACTTAGTCCTATCGGCTTTCTCTGGTAGACCAAATGCCTAGATGACTTTGCGGTTTTACCTTCGCCATTCCTGCGATATCATCCACTAATTCATTCAGGCTAAGCGGATAGTAAATGATATTTCATTATCATGACGTGCAACGACGACGGCCTCTAAGTGGTCACTGCAACGTATTGCTGGAATAACGTATAACTTTAAAGCATTGACGTGTTCTATGCCTTGTGAAGAGTGTGTTTGGTAAGTTGGATTCCACTGTTCTCCATGGCAAAATTGGTGTAATTCTGTCATCCCTAAAATATCCGTTCTCTAAGCTAGTAGATTGTGTTCGTAACAGAACTTTCATTTGAACAGTTCGTCTTTTGATGTGCTTCTGAGCATGAGTGTTTCACGTATGAGGCATAATGTGGACCGATAGACGCCACGATTTAATTGACGCGATATTCAGTTGTCTGGGTAGTTTGGAGTTTTAGATTTCCATCAAGCGATCTGTGTACCAATACATGGTCAGTGAACCCATGAATTGATTTACTTTCTACAGCCATGACACCTGTTGATAAGTTTTTGAAACAGCAAGTATCTCACTCAATAGATTATGGTCTACCTGTAAACCAAACAGTCACGCCTGAGTTCAAGTGGGCTAGGCTTAACTTTGAAAACTGAACGTAGAACGCATATATTCAAGGGAAATATATTGTGGACTAAAGAGTAAGATGAATAGTGTTAATGTGAAGTATCAGTTATGTTCAAAGTCCGAGATTTCTTGAGCAGCTTATGTATACCAACCTAATAAGTGTTACCTACATAATACTAACTGGAGCCTGTCTACTACATCTCTGTCTATCAGCAATATGGGTAAGTGTACGGTGTACTTTGAGAATAAATTCTTTCTTAACAGAAGTATGCACTAGACATGTAGTATGCTTGTACTATAGGCAGGATTGAAAAGTCCTTTAAGTATGAGTTTGTAAGCTCCAGATAGAAACTTATACCAGCCACTTCATAAAGAATGGGTATTGGTTTCAACTGTGTCCGTGTACTAACTAACAGCGAAGTCGGATAGAATGAGCTAACTGTTTGATGGTCTACAGAGAAACCTCTTGATATCATTTCAGGAAGTGCGGGTCATGGATACGTTTATAGCAAATAAACCAAAAATGTGGTCTTCAAAATTATGTACGTTCCACCAATAACAGTCAGATGATGAAGGTCCATCTATCTGAACAGTGCTGTTGAGCAAGTTTGACCCCCGACGCTCTTGACCATTTCGCAGAAGCTAGTATAAGTTTATTAAGGCACGATCCATGCTAGTGTAAAATTCAAAGTTCTTATTCAAGCGGCTATCCATAAAATAAGAGAATGTTTTCGAGATGCGATGAACTCTTCTGTATAGTTTAAACAGTTAATAAGGCAGGATGATGAAATGTGCCTATGCAGCGTATGCTGTCTTACAAATGCCACCTTATTCTTGTTTTCATTCCCGTTGCTTTTTTATAAGTTGTGAACATTGTGGCATTGATTTTTTAAAGTTAAACGAAGACGTTTTCGCTCTGCCTCCGCTTTTAGTTCTGATGTGAGCGTGTTCTTTTTCCACCATTACCTCGGTCTATTTTTGTCCACAAAGTATTACTGGTATAACACATTTTTTGAGATAGTGCGCTCTAAGATACGCTTCCGTGAATTGCACGTTCTGTTCTATATTTCGTTTCATTTTTGACAGTTTTGCATAGATCGTTCTTCATATTTCCATGAAGGAGTAAAAGGCACCAAGTTTCAATAGGAGCTAGGTTTCATCATCGACAGATAATGTGTCGAGGAAATGTGTAACAACAAAGCACAGAGTATTGCAACTTATCACACAATGGTTTAGCAAAATCCATTGGACAGCAATTGGAGAAAGTGATTTTCAGAGTTCACTCCCCACATATTAGATGTGCGTTTGCTCTCATGTTCACAATATTTAGGTTGGTTAGAAGGCTCGGTTTCAGTTTAAATTCTCGTCGGACAGTTTGAACTGCGGACATATTTTGCGGATGCACAAATGTGTGGTGACTGCTACATGAGGTCAAAGGGGAAGCTTGTCATTTCTAACAAAGAGCATCACTCCCATCTATGATTGAAGACACGGTGAAAGATTCGTGCACTTATGGTAAAACTAGTTGCTTGAGAAAGTTTTACACCAACTTCTTTCAAACGTGCATGTATGAAACAAGGCTTATGTAGGTTTGCCAGATAGCTAAACGTCCATTGCGACTCCTTGATCTCTAGCATTTCCAAAAAAGGGAGGAAATTGAGCAGTAACAATGATAAAAAGTTTTTTCCCCAAAGAACTGAACGAATATACAAAAACAAGTTGCGGATTGACTGTTTATCTAAATCAAAGTAAATAAAATTGATAACTGGAAGAGGACAAATGTAACCGCCAATAATACCTTGAATCAGATAAACAATTTCAATTAGATCATATAGCCGAATAGTAAAAATAAAAAGAGTTCCGAAGTAAAATGTACGACAGAATATCGCTTACTGCGAATAAACTCAACCTAGGATTACCCGATTTATTAGTTGGGGAAGAAAGCAGAGTAGTACACAAATTACTTCCGTTTGCTTACGGTTGCAGCCCTAAAGTCGCAGCAGATAGCCAGTAAACATGAGGCCATTTTTCCCACTAAAGAGCTCACCTGCTTAACTGGTATCCGAATATTGCAAAAATTTACAAAGAAACTCGGCAGATGAAAGATTCAATAATCCAACATAGTGCTGATATGTGCGACCGTGGCAGAAGACACAAAAATTCCACCAAGGAAATTGATGAATGCTACTTGTGCCAACTGCACAAGTAGAACAAAACCATACATATCAAACAGCCCACGTGTAGCGTAACAGAGAAGACCGACATTCTTGTCATTATGGTCAATAATCTGTTTACAATAATACCAAACAAAAAAGCAAAGGTCCGGAATAACCGTCCTCTGCATCAGAAGCATCTCAATTTATAAGAAATCGGATATGAAAAAAGCGTGAAACTGCGGGTTATCACAACTGTCGGAAGCAAATAGGTAATCGTTAATGCGAAGGAGCACCAAATTGTCAGTTTGAGAGATGCGAATCCAGTGAAAAACCAACCTCATTATCGTACTTCTCGTGGCTATTTCCAATTCTTCTAATGTTCACGTAAACTTTGAATCACTCTATAATAAGTGCTGTTTCAATGTGCATTCTCTGAATTGTGAAACTGAAGGTGATTAATTATATCAGTGACGGTTTAAGTGTTCATGTGTGTGACAGAATAATGAAATGAAATAGGTGGAATGAATTAAAAACATCAATTGAAGACAAATTGCTACTTCTTCGTTGTTCAAATAGTTTAGTTAAGATGCAGGTATTGTTATAAAATATACAACAGACGCGAAGCGAATAATGCTTGCATAACTATTTATGTTTTTATGTTTGCAACATTAATAAAGAGAATTGTCGACAATGCACAAAAAAGGCTGCATTCGAGACTTGGTCCGCCATTCAACTACACTCTAGACAAAGACAAGTCCACGGACATGTCCCGTTTGGCCCAGAGGCAGCACAGATTAGCTCGTCAACACAAAACAATGAAACAGTCAGTGATCCATGTTTTGAAAGTTCAGAGGCGTCTTAAGATGAACACAGACTACATAAATCTCTTTTTAACTTCCCCACACACTGCGGTGCCAATAAAGCGCGTTCAAAATCGGTGAACGGACGTTCATTTCCTTGGCAAATAGCCTCAGGTAACATAAGTGGCGCTGAAGCGTACAACGTGACTTATCAAAGTAGACGGTCATGTTGATTTTAAAATACCTTCTTGTACATAAGCAACCATATCTTTGACCAATACTTGATCAACACACTGTCTTTAGGGGTTTCAAGAAATTCGGGCCAGTCAAACCAGATATTCCAGTTTAAATCCCATTCATGTGGTCCTGGAGATAAAAATCGACTGGTTTATTCTTTTAGTGAGTGAGTATCTGCTGAGAAGTCGTAAGAACTCATGTAAATCTGCCTGTGGTGTATGTCCTCTACGTCATCCTTGTTTAGGTTGTGAAACAATATTAACATTTAGTCATTCTCAAGGACACCTGACTTGTTCTAACTTTCTACAAAACAAATCACCGAGACTCGCTCTCAAGGTAACGACGGTCATTTACAAACGATATAGTGAGATTGACTAAAATGACACCAGTTTAACACTTGGTGCAAAATGTTTATATCCAAACTATACTAATCCAGGTTTTACCCACATATATCCAACTTCTGCGCAACTCATTTCGAAGGCGTCAAAAGTGTGTGAGCTTTAGCTTCCATTAGACATCACAATTTCGGAGATATGAGGCTTCTGGACCTAGTTACCTGTCTAATGTGACCCACGTTTTTATCTATGCCAGTCCTCTTGATACATGGGCTGTTTCTATGCTAGTATACTTTTATACAAGGACTACAAGAATACTTGGGCAGGATGATCTAGAAGACGAAGCAACAAACTTATATACAACTCTCTGTTTCTCTCAATTTAAACTCATTGAAAGGATAACTTTAAAATATCCTTTTTGGCACGCTATTAAATCTTAAAGTTTATTTGTGTTCAGGACAAATGAATAACAGCAAAAATTGTATAGAAAATGTCTAACGTTTATCAGCTTATTTAGCTGAAATCTAATTTCCGATGTCATCTTCCTCAATTCATTATCGACACACTCACAGCCACATTTACCCTTTCGAACGAAAACGGATGATCATTCACGTGAAACATGTCCATCGTGAATCCTTTCACTCACTTTGTTATAACAACCCTTACTGTTCTCCTTAGTGCATATTTTGCAGAAATACCGTGCAGATATTGCTCCAAAACAGTGAGTCAGTGGGTAAACACACTAGTTTATCCCTACGACTGTCATCGAGACATTGCAGAATACAATGGACACCTGAATCATTGATTGGGACTGCTAGTTGATTGAACACTTGTTCAGTGTCTATGCCCAAATTAAGTTAATTTCTATGAGCTCTAATCAAAACTCATATCGTCTCATGTTTAGTTTCTATAGCACTTGACAATAAAACGACATTCCTTAAAGTTAACCGCATAATCAAAAACAACAAGTATCATATCCAACATCTTTTATTCATCTGCAGTCTGACTGGGCAAGTGGTAGCACAATTTACAAGTGCTGAATCTGTTTGTTATTTATCTCCAAAATACGGTGTCCACGCAGGTAGGCATCAGTAGCATATTTTAAAGCAAATCTTGATTCGCAGTAAAACACCATTCCGGAACTTTCATTCTACGTCATTTTACTACCTCGTTGTCATTCGGCTTGAATACGCCTCATTGATTGAAGCCAGAAATGACCCTTTAATTATACTGGCAACGTTCCAACTTTGTTTATCCCCATGCGTTCTCTCAACGAGAAATCCAGGCCTTCGGTGTGAAAACAGAAACATTTGTGAATACAGAGCACAGTTTGCATCACTCTTAGGAAGCTCTTCTTGTGTTATATGAATAACCTACATATGAGACTTCACCGATAGTAACCTACCTGGCACAAACCAACCCAAAAACATTTTCGCAACAGAAGGCTGAATAGATCGTGACTAGCAATGTTATTGACCCAGTGGGCTTTCGTTGCATCATAAACTATAGTGGTACTGACCATAGCGTCATTTATGCTGCTCATCTGGACATCTTTCATTGTTTAAGAGCAACTGTTTCTGATCACACGGGTAGGATTCAGTCGATTGATTGCGACAGCTTCAACAAACTTCAAGAATCTTGAATTGGAGTGACGTAGTATGATTCCGACCTGGACTCAGTGACCTTTCCTAACCCACCAATTGACTATCCACCTTACCCCCTATCTGTTCGATATAAAAAAACCACTTCATGTTATTGTAAATCTGGTACTGATGAGTCAATACGAAATGCTTGCATCTACCAGTTTTCGGTTTTTGACTGTTTTGTTCAAACTTCTGAAAGGAATGAACTGGTCTAAATCTTTCATTGTGTCAAACCTCAAAGTTATACATCAGGTAGTGGATGAACTTCTGACAAGACTTAACTTTTCAAGTAAACATTTTGTGCATCAGTGATTGTCAAACCACCTCATGATTCCGAAAGAATAATCAATCTTTCGCTAGTCGTTTGTATGACATCATTAACAGTGTACGGAAGCACCGCTGCTTTTATCCAACTAGTCTAAGTTACCTGAGGTATTCACCCTATTTTGGTTGACAGATTCCCGACGAACTGTACACAGAATCAACGAAACCATCTCATAAACCTCCAGAGGAATGAGACCTAAGTACTGTCCATGGGCTCCTCCCGAAAGACAGTCTGTGGGACACAATCACTTCCAATTCATGTCTTTCGACAAGAATACTCCGTCGCAATAATGTACCATGTTCTTCAGTGGAAGCACGAAATGTACAGCTGGGCACTGTTAAGCGGTCCCCAGCGAGCTGATTAATTTTCAGACTTCACTAATGAACAATCTGCGCTAAAGTAAATATACACCTTGTCGATGTAGATAGTTGAACAAAGTGGTCACAAAACTTCAGGAAATAATCAACGCCATACGACAGACACGTAGAACCAAGATTTTCCAGCTCTAATGGCTTCTACACACTTCCATTGGTTATGTGTCCGGGAACCCAACTCGATAACCCCAGAAGGTTTAGCTTCGTCGATGGGCCTGGTGACACTGGACAACCTCTTGAATTATACGCTCCCCGTGTGCTCACAAGGTATGATCAGATCTACTAAAGCTGCAAAATTTCACCTTCTTCGTGATTCACTGCTCAAGTTTGATGTATTCTTGATGGTATGCTCACCACGACCTCAGTTGCAGTAGTTGTGTTCAAATCTGCATCACTGAACATCTAACATAAATCCATGAAATAACTTCTTATTTTAGTCCAAATTATTTCATCAATTGTACAGTGTCGCCGAGTTAGGTAGTCTTGTCTGATATCTCAATTAATATTCTTCCGGCAGAGAAGGATAAAAACTTTTATTTCCGTTTTATTGTTCTTTTGCTCAGATAGCTCAGAACATGTAGCAACCACTTCCTGTTAAATAAACCAACTTTCTATGGGGTCGGTAGCGTACGCTTTCAAACAAACCGTCGCATTGCTTGTATTGTGTAGCCATATCAATAAGAGTAGACAGCACTGTGTTGAACTAGTCATTACTATAAATTCTGCTCAAGTTGAAGTGATGGAATTCATTAAACTTGTCGAAGGATAGTTTGATTGTTGATGAGTAATGGAGGATTGTGATTAATACAACTTAACTATCACTCACAAGTGATCGTATTTATTCCACTTCCACAGACTTTTCATTTCCAAGAAAGAACACTTGACTCAAGTTTCACTATTGTTAGAGTTCAACACTAGTACGAACATATTACACTGCTAGGAGTTGCATTCCGACCACGCTTTCATGAGACAACCGTGTTAACCATTGCACTATTGAACTCATATCGGGCACGGGTGTGTTATCATTTGTAAGCACCTGTCCACTTTCGCTTGAGTGAAGTACTCATTTCATGACAATGGCAGCACCCACTGATCTCGTTCAAAGTTCAAACGGCTATAGATACTAACCACCGAGAGTTGTGATATAGTCTCATTGGGTGTATATAACTGAACGTGGTAAGACATTTCGTTCTCACATCATCATATCCATTGCAACTAACCGCAGCTCATCTGTTTCCACGTATTGCGAAGATTTTAGCTTGGACTGGTTCTATTTGCCAAAAACGAACGATGATGACTCCAAATACACCGTTTTGGTCTGCGGGACGTTACCCGACAAGCTATTCGAAAAATCTATGAACATAGTACTACGACTGATTCGTAACTGGCGTGTATCCTTTCTAGTCTTCCAGTAAACAGACCAACTTCACTGGTTTCTTCCCAATCCACTTTTTTCTGCAGATGGACTAACGAAATTACTAATTTCTTCAGTCTTTGTCTAAGAAACCATCACTACCAACAGTAATAACACCCTGGACCGTACGGACAGTACATCCATCGATTTTATGTTTGTAGGCCGGAAAGGAGATTTGGAAGTAAAGACAGAATATATCTACTTCACCCCATGCGTCTGTCACAACATGCAGGTGTGGATCTGATCGAAGAACTTCGTGTTTGGTTGGGTAAACAATAATCCATATTATATTAGCTTATAATGCCTCTTTCGATTTTATCAGGTAGTGGTGCTGCATAGTCTTTCTTTGAATAGTGGCTGATGAAAACTACCTAGACCCTACCAACAGTAAGTGAAGTTTCTTTGCAAAGGTGATCATGATCAATGTGAGTCTCAGTCTACTAATCTGGTCAATTTAGTTATTCACCTACAGAATCTCCTGACTGAACGCTTTCATAACTTGCGCTTATAGGTACTTTAGATCCATCGCAATCTAAGGACCGAATTTGTGAACTAAGTGAAGTTATGGGATGAATAAAACTTCACTGAAGGGCCTATGTTTATGTAACGTTTTCATGTTAGAACTTCCATCTGCCATTAGTGATGTTAAGAATTTAGATAAATGTAACAATAAACGGTAAGACGACCTTTGAATGTTTTAAATGGAATGTCGTTATTTCCACTGCAGTTTGTGATACACACCGTCATGGGTGTTTGCACCACAATTAAGTGGTCACCTCTGGAATTTCGTGTTGAACGTCCTCAGTAGAAACACGCCAGTCAAATAACGTGGTGGAAACGTTCCACTTCAAATACTTCCGAGATCTTCATAATCCATATGAATTAGTTTTTGAGCACTGTATACAAGCTGCCAGCTGTCTCTAAGTATATAACTTATTCTGATTAGATAAGTCTATAGTACTGAAGAAGTATTTCCGAAGAAATTAGCTGAATAGACAGTGCAGCAGACGCAAACAAGCAGCCGGAGGCCAGTCGTTGTGTGGTATCGCCATATTCACCATTAATTAATTTGAAGCTCAACCGCTCCAATCGGACTGTTGTGCCTGGGTGAGTCCACTCCAAACTTAATGTGGAGGCCAACGAGACTCGAGCCCTAGGCTCACTGTTTCTCAAAACAGGTCAGAAGATTTTCCTCGTGTGTTTGTGTAGGCAGCAAACAGATGTGAGTGGTTTTTCATTTGTCACAATAATAAAACCCAATTACTCATCTGTGTACGTGGGTAAAATATCCTAACCAAGGGAGCGGTATGGAAACCAGTCATAATCAACATATCTACACTCTATGGTGAATAATACTTGGTTAATAAGAGTCACATCTCACAATATTTTAATACCGATTGGAAAAACGGTTATGCCAACAGTGCAGTAACCTACGTGTTACATAGTCAGTTTGTTCGCTATAACTCACCAGATATAATGTTCTTCGATGTTGGACCTTAGCTTAAATGCACGGAAGTTGACTGGCTACCATGAAATGGTAATTCGAGCGTCAAACAGTCAGCCCGTCCCAACGCGAGTCAAAGATCGAGATGCAGATTGTAACCAAAAACGTCCCGTGACCATGTTATGTGGGAGCTAGTAAAATTTAATTTAGGGCATATGCATACGGATCCACCGTATCCTTCTGAACCCAAGACAGTAGACACACGGTATGGTGTACACATACCGACAGTATAGGTGATACAATCTTAATATAGACAGAGCATTAAAGTGAAGGAATCTTGTACACTTGTCAAGAGGGACTTCGTCGAAAATTCACCAGTTGTGAACGAGCGGCAAAAAGGGGAAGTCAGTAAACATATTGAAAAAATAAGGGTGTGATGTGGTTGCATATGGACAGTTTATTCACCGGAGAATGTGTTATCTATCAACGCTCGCTCACAAGCTGTTGCTAACACTACTTGGGCCGATCAAGGCCTGCCTATCAGAACAGTGACCAACAAAAACTCACGATTTATTTGCACGAGGTTTTGAATGAAGCACCTTTTTGAACAGGGGTGGGATTTAATAGGTCGAACTGCATGGAACATGGTTGCTGTAAGCAATAATGAACTGGCCAGTCAAAAAGTAACATGATTACAGCCCAATAATGCTGCTTTTTTATGATAAGAGTATTGTTTTGAGTTACTTTACGCTGCTCGCCACCTTCAACGTCCTGAGTTTCTTGACACCTTAGCCAAGTACGCAACGCAAGTGTCACGTAAATGAAGTATTCAAGTGGGTGAACAGTGGGATTGTTTACGGCGTTTATTCACATCAGATTAGTCAGATCATCAACAGCGCACAAAAGCACCTCTTTCTACACGCGGTCTTAATCTGCGATGCCCATGTTAACCACGGTAAGTAAGAGATTTGGGGTGCAGTTTCAAACCAAGTATTAAAACATGTGCATTTTGGTACCTGATAAGCATGAAGCTGTAAAAGTTGGGTCAAGGGTAAACATTCATTGTTGAGTTTGACAGACGTCTCTGAGATAGTGGTCGAGGTGAAATATATAGTTTAGACGACGAGTACCTACTAGGAATCATGAACCAGGAATCCTTTGCTTTTGGACATGCCTTGTACGAGTCTAGCATTCTTCTGGCTCAGATGCGCATATTACAATAAGGGGTTGACTCAGGAATATTGTACTAGCCTCCCTTTGAACAACGAGGCTTAATAAGACAAGAATGAGAGGGACGACGAGTTGATGTGCGTAGGGTTGAATGACCTGGGCGGGGAT
>JTDE01000806.1:93621-158522 GCA_014338405.1 Paragonimus skrjabini miyazakii
CATAGAAAATAAGTGATAACCCAGAGAGCAGTAGGGGTTAGTAAACTGATAAAAGTATCTCCATTTCCCCAGCAAACTACTTATGGTACCGGACGACAACTGAGCTTTCTGGAGGCCCTAATACTCACGACTGTAAATCTTTTCCCGAACAGGTAGCAAGACTTGAGTCTCTGTCAGTAAAGTAACTTACCTGCCTACTAGACGTTCAATGCTGCCGTAAAAGTTGGGCTTTTATTAGGAATTGTGGAATATTTTGGAGTAGAGTACGCACTCTGAACATCGATAAAATATCAAGCTTGTTTTTCGTAAAGTATCCGATGCCACCTTCTGAAGGTAATGAGGGCAAATGTTTTGACGATAAATAAAAAGTGCAAGGGAAGACCGTGCAGCAGTTAAAGCCCACAATTCCTTGGCCAACACGCCGTCTCAGAGGCTGACCTAGTCCCCATTCACGAATCAGTACATCCAGTCACCCTGATTTTCATGGCCATTTCTCAGACATGTTCAATAGTTGTCAGTCTTACGATGGTAAGCAACACGATGAACATCTCGCATACAACCTCTCCACGACCCAAATCAAGAGCGCTGGACTCTTCAGAAAACGTGTAGGCTTTGCAGCATGAAAATTAACGTCGTACTACGTTACCTAGTAGTAGTGGTACTCACAACCAATCCTCCACTCTTACAAACTTGAGTCGCTTAACAGGTTCACACACCATCTCCGTAGGAGAGTAACTAACTGACAGCAAGCTTCGGCCAAAATCCGACTCGGTGACCACGTAAGCGCCACTTTATATGTTGGTACTGTATGGAAGCCACAATCCGCATAAGCTTTTCAAACGCATCCTCACTCACCTACTAGTCAATGCATACTATACACTATCATCCACGGAGCACTCAGTTTACAATGCATATGTGCACAGCGTAACTGCCAATCAACCCAACTAAACAAACAGCCTGTACAACGAATTATTTTAACAGAAAATCCAGCGATGTTCTTACCAACCTTAAGAGACGCTCACGGTCAGTCGAGCACCTACTTTATGGCCATATTAAATCACATTTTAGTGCCGCCTAAACTGCTACCGAGGGTAATGTAATGTCTCGATGGACCTTGTAGCGGCCACATCCGAATTGCTGAATTGCCTAAGTAAATGCAGGTCAACCTGACTAGGCTATCAATGATGACAAAACAATATGATGCAACCCAAAATATTCAGAGATCAAAGGATCGGACTCAGAAGATATTCACAGGTATTCGGGAAGATCATAACAATACTCCAAAATGCCAATGTTTGGAAAATAATAGTAGTCGGTAGTTACTTTGGATTACTGAAGCGCAATCGGGGCTGTGACGATGTTTGTGGTACGACGGAGCTAAAAAAATTGGGTGAACGATCCGTGTAGTGTCGTCAAGTAACCTTGCAAACGACTACAAGAGGAGACCGGTGTCCACATATTTTGTGGTGAATCAAGGTCACTTTAATTTGAACAGCATGCATGAAACACAGATTTGCCTTTAACCGCTTGATCACGGCAGAACGAAGACAAATATTGTGATGTGTTAACATTTCGTTTACTGGAATCAGTCGCACAATTAAAACATGCCAGTTATATACATCATACAGATAAAGACAAACAGGGACTAGACAAGACTACAAGCACGCCGAGTATTATGTAATCACGACCATGGCAACCCAATTGGTTGCCTTAACCACTTTTGTGTACAAAACGCCATTAACTTCGAGCTCTTATTGCACAACAGTATTTTGAATGACTGATGAGTAGTAAGGGATTTTGGTTTTCATATAAATTGCATATCACCACAATCGATTGCAGCTGTCGCATTCTCAAAGACTTTCCAGTCGGCCCCTTTCGAAAAGAAGCACTTGACTCGAGTTTCGCTCTCATTAGAGCTTGTCAGTAGTGCATATCCTCGTCAATGCCTGGACTACAACCACGGACACGCTGTTCATGAGGCAACCGTGTTTACCATTGCGCCATTGGCCTCACATCAGGCACGACCAAATTATCATATATGAACTACTCAAATTCTTCCGCTTGTGAGTAACGATCAGGTTGCCCGATCGCCTCGAGAGGAGACACAGTTACTGTCTGTTAACTCCGCTGAGCTCTAGTGAGAAAGAAACTCGAGTCTAGTGCTTCTTTTCAAAAGAAGCTTACTGGAAATTCTATGGGACTGCGATAGCTGCGATCAACTGTAGGTGATGTTCAATCTGTATTTTGAGTGACTTTAATGGATCAACTCGATGACCTTTTGTCATGAGGTGTTTCTCAATCGATGACGGTAGACTTCAAGCAGTCAGTTTATGTTGGGGCTGGTGCGTAATCAGTTGTCAACATATCACAATGTTTTCTTCCTGCTCTGACGACCAACATGCAGAAAGTAGTGTAAAAGCGTTTCGGTACAAATGTGAAGTATCGGTACTTATTGGAGACAGCAAACACCACAACCTCTCCGAGAGTGATTGTCTGTCCGTCATCTAACAGAATTATCCAATTGAATTACCTGTCACAACTCTAGTGTTTTTGCCTGCGCATTACCACCAACTAGCCTCTTCACATTACTGTATACACGTCAAGATTAATTAGTCTTCAAACTTGTATTCGACAGTTCAACACGGCTGGAAATTTACAACTCTATACCTTACAATTCAAAGGATCAAATGAACTACGAAGGCAGTAGTATTTATTCGATCACTACCTAAGCTGAAGCCCGGTGGCCAACATGTGACACTCTTGACGAACCAAAATCTATTATCACGGTTGGAGTCGATGCCATCCACACGTTATCCAGTTGACTGCTTGGCATCACTCTCGACGGAGGAAACGGTCAGCAACTGCAAAGGTTTGTTGAACAGCTCAAAACGATGCAAAACTGAGAATGACAAACTAAATGCTGCACACCAATCTGTACAACACAGCGATACCTGATACAAATCAGCATGCCATCCATGTACGAACCTGGAATCATTGTAACATAGTAAAATTGTTCATCATTGACCACACAGTTGCCGATGTACATCAGTCCCTACACCCTAATGTCAGTTCATTTTACTGAATGTTCATACTACATACAGTTTATTATTTTGATATTAGTGAACGAAATAAACTATGGCAGATTTGCTTATCTGTTGTGCCTATTCACTAAAACTGTCCAAACAGTCAGTTATTCCAGTTTATATACCGAAGTTGCATCGGGCTCATCCATCGCACTGACTGTTGCTTATGTGTGTAGCGTTATGTAGAATTTAGTTGAATACGTTCAGTCCCCAATTATCCCACTTTGGAATCCCCCTACGCCCAACTGAATGAGGGGGCGTTAATGTGAATACGTTTACAAACAACTAGTTCAAACTGATTATGTGTGTTCTTTGTCCTGGGCTATTCTGTAAAGTATCTTTACAATGCACATTTTATGATTCTAAACCGGTAGGCTATTGTAATAAGTCCTACAATTGGCACAACATACGTTTTCTCTGTTGTAACTGCGTCAGCCTTTAACCTTCATGTGTGTCACATATAATACAAACCCCGGCGGTTAAGTTGGTCTCCTGACAAAACCGTCCCTACCCGTTTTTAGTCGATAGCAGCATTAAGAGCTCCAATGCATACTTTTTTTTAATGCGCAGGTTAGTTTGAACAAATCTGAAACACTGAATCCCGATGATAAGTTTTCAAATGTGCAGCAATGTAGCGTAGGAAACCTGATAAATTTCGTTTACACCTAATCTGTCACTTTGGGAAAATTAACACATGATAACAATGACGAACAGTACTGACGTGGTAAAGAATTTCACAGCGATGAAAAAAAACTCGTATTACATATATTTTGCTACAAAAGAACTAAGATGAAGACAAAACATCCGTGGGCATGACGTCCTATGCCTTACTGTTGGTGTTTTTCGCATTTTTTATAAACTGTGATGAAAACTGCTACAGTCAAACCTCTGGAACATGTTGTAGATAATCTGTGTCCTTCAAGTGGAACACATTAACTATAAAATAGCTGAACAAGTCCCGACGGTTGCGCTGAATGGATATGCTGTCAGCATTGCTGATAATATCGAATTAGTTGACGTGTACTTCGATAATAATGACCTCAGGCGAGCATTCTGCATTAGCATGATTCCATTAGGACGATTGTATACAGTTTTCTATTTTCCAGCAATCATATTTTATGGTATGTTATTAGTTTAATCGTTGTACTGAATAGTGCATACATATATATTTATATAATTGAAATTTCCACGTTTTATTGCTGTCATTAGCTTCAGTAAGTACTGGAGATATGATGTCTTTATTGTTTTTCAATGCACCTCTCGAACCGACACTGCACGATCTTCAGTTGGATTTGAAGAACGTGTAGCAAACAAGCCTGTTTTCGATGATTCATCATCAGGCTAAGTACAACACATTTATATGGGTTAATAATGTGAGAAAATAAACAATAATTAATCGAACGGATTGTTATTAGTTTCAGAAAGTTCAATTCGATTGTACAAATTATTTATGGCTTTTACGATAGCGGCCATGATTACGTAATCTGTCCTTGCCGAACGTGGACATCTAGCCATGGAAGATTCAGTGTTTTGACGAAATGCTTCTGAATACCTAGTGGGGGGGGAGGGACCAAGCGTATGGCTATTGCTTCTGCGACTGCCAACAGGCGCTCTTTAACCCATTTTGGTTGTAATCCATGAGCGCGATAGATAGGACGGAATGATTCGTTCGATTTGTCAAATTGAATTTGTCAAACTTGGATTTGTCAGAAAACTTTGTGACATCGAACAAGCTCTTATTTCACCGGAGCACTTGCTTAAAATATGGGTGATTTAAGATCACTAGTGTGTCACCTGTTCCCCCACACTATTACCAACTACAACCACCCCATCTTATATGACCTTCTGAACGTAGATCACCTACTTATATTCATCATTTTTGTTATCCCTTTAAAAGCTGATTGTTGAATTATGTAAGACTAACCCTTTTCAAAAACCTCTTCCGTGCAAATACCAACTAGGGGATTAAACTTTAGTATACTAATTGCTGTTTTGTTGCCATGGTGACATCTGCCAGAAAGTACATCACACACTTACTGACAAGCGGTTTTAATGGGGTCATTAAAACGATACTGAAAGCAAGATAGACGCATCGCACTAACAAAAGTAGAGAATATGGGGATTTTCTTTTTCGATCAGGGTACTCAACAAACCATTACGCGGTTGTGACAGTGTGATGGACAAAAGAACGTATTTATAATGGCAGTAGTTTAGTAGTACAACTTTACCTGACCAAAATTACATGAAGTAGTAGGTGGAGTACCAATCTGGAAATATTTTATTTTCACTCAACTGCACATGTATGACCCTTACTATATGTAAACAAATCAACAATAGTAATGCGACTTGTGCAATGACATTTCAATCACACCTGGTCGGTGTGATTGCGAAGTCAACGATTAACTTCACTAAGAGCCAAATCTAAACGGCAGCGTCAAGTCCTATAAGTATTTCAAGAGACAACTGTCTACGTAGCCATGAATCAAATTAGGAAATCAGAATCAAATCAGGAAAACATAACGTCACCCTCTAACAAAAAGATGATATCTAGGTTATTAACATATTTAGAAGGACATGTGAAGAATTCTTCCGAAAGTGTCCTCAATAAAACCCAAAAGGAGGCGCTATCAGTAGGTCAGAAATTCAGTATTCTACCACAAAACATATCATCCGAATAACGTACAAACACGATGTGAACGATTACACTACCAATTCAAATCGCTAGAGGCCACTTCATCCGACGCTGCAGTTTGATTCAAATTTATATTGGTCGACCTTGTCTATCAGTGTCGATGGACGCCTGTCAGTCAGCAATATCTGTCAGGTAGACTTCATTCGTCAACCAACAGAAATTCCCATGAACTGAACTGACTATCATGCCATCGGTTTAGACATCTGGAGTAATGTTGCTAAATCATGCGGATTATGCCAACAAAGTGCAGCTTGTTTTGTCAAATAAATCAAAGTTCTGTATCGCTAAGGAGCAAAACAATAATGTGCAGATTGTTGAATGCCAAATCAACCAGGTGCACGAAGACCAACTCCAGGACGAATTGACTGATCAAACGATTTTCAGGAACCTGTCTCCTATAGGCAGTGTAACGCCACGAACGTATGCACTTTCCAAAGTTTACAAACCCGGGATGTCCGTATAGTCAATATTACCTATGGCTCGTTTTTCATATTATTCACTTGTCCAGTGGACGTTCGGTTTGACTGAACCCATGCGATCTAAACTGGTAATGTACGTCCTGAAGGACACTGTCAAATTCATGGGACTGATCTTGAATGTCAATCACAAACAACAGGTGATGACTTCGAAATGTCATAGCAGAGGACATTTTCAGTACTGCTGTTGGACCTTTTCAAGCTTCGTCGATAGGAACTAATGTTTCAGAGCTTTTTGACTGCAATTCGATTGAAAACATTTCGAACTACTTCAGCGTATTTCATCTACCCCCGATCACAAGATGGTGTGTCGATAAGAGTGTGGTAAAAGATCGAAAGATCAGTTCGGTCATCACCACTTCGATTCACTTGTTGATTACATTAGAAAGTACGTCACTAATAGTAAATGCAAACTAATCTACATTGCAACGATCTATAGCAACATTAAGCCAAATGAGTTTGTTTCTATGAAAAACAACATGATGAGCTCTGGAGCTAACGCAAACAGTAAAACAGGCTTGTTCCCATCTGATGCACCAGTAATAACAGGAATCATACGTTTCGAGTTGTTAACATTTCGTTTACTCTCTACAGTCATGAACGTAAAATATATAAATATGTATTATCAACAACGGTAGAAACAATCAACGATTTAGTTAACATGAAACAAGGACTGTTAACAGTTCCAAGGCTGAAAAACTGCGTAGGCCAATAGTTTATGCACACACAGGACCGGAAGGCAGGTATTAATTAACATTGCCTCGAAGAAGACGAGCAATTTTGGGTTCCGATTACGCGGGGTCTACGAGGTGACTTGTTTCCAGGATGTGTTTTGCAATGGATGAGATCGGAATTCGTCTCATTCACTCTGCTGCTATTGCCTATTGCGTCATAGCGCGCATCAACCACTTAGGCCTATGTTCAGCCATTCTTTGTCGTAGGCACCCATCTGTTCTGTCGATATAGAAGCAACTGCAACTACAAGTGAACTGACAGGTTACATGTGGGACAAAACATTTCGCTAGGTCACGATTATGAACTAGCTGTGCGACACCCTTATTTGTGAGTAGCAACCGCAATTCAGCCGCAGGGTATGTACGAGTTAGAGCAGACTGTAATTTTTGGCTTACATCAGTTGTAATATGATCACCTTTGAAAGGTAGGTTCAAAAAGACCTGCTTTTTAAGGACCGTACTCACGAAAGTTTTGATCAGTCTTTTCTGACTGTGAATACTGATTAACTTCTGTGGATATCGGTTTACGAACAGCACCTTCTTTAGTCTCTCCTCCTCTTGTTGCAAACAGTCATCGATGCGTATCTTCCGGGCTCTATGAAACAGGGTTCGCACAAGACCGCGTTGATAGGTAATTGGTGCAAAAGAAGAAAATTGTAAATACTGACCGTTCCAAGTGACCTTGCGGTGCACTGAGCGTTGTAATGAGTCATCCTGCCGTTTAGTGAGTGAAATGTCTAAAAAAAGTAAACAGTTGTTTGTTTCTTCTTCATGAGAAACAAAAAGATTAATATGAATAGAAATAAAAAGGTTTGAAAGTGCAACAAAATGAATAGTAGTCGTAAAAGTCAAAATGTCATCTACATATCCTTTATAGGAGTTGGCACCATATATAGTATCAGACAATTTCAATTCAATCATTCCTAAAAAATATATCTGAAAATGTTGAACCGAATGGACTACACATTGCTACACCATCAACTATATATATGTATATATGTCTTCTGTCGTTATTGGTGAACTGGATCAAGAAAACATAGTGTTTTAAAGTACCAGCATTTAGCAAAACACTAGTGATAAGTGCCTCCATACAAAAATATATATTAAAGTTTACGTGTTATAATGGTGTCAGTGGCAAACGGAACTAAGTATATACCAATGAACATCAATGTGGTATGATATTTCGTGGTCGGACGTTATTCAGAATACTGAGGT
Organism: Paragonimus skrjabini miyazakii; assembly: GCA_014338405.1. Lineage (NCBI taxonomy): Eukaryota > Metazoa > Platyhelminthes > Trematoda > Plagiorchiida > Troglotrematidae > Paragonimus > Paragonimus skrjabini miyazakii. The sequence goes on from JTDE01000806.1 coordinate 101,822, forward strand.
ATTTAGGCGAGTAGACACACACGGAGTTAAAGCCATACTGATGTTCAGTCAGCTTCGCTGGCTAAGGCACGTTCGGTGAATAGGCTACGAATAAATTTCAAATTAGATGTTTTAGAGATAATCGACAGCAGGCAAACGAAATCCCGATATTATACCAAAATGCTATTCAGTCATTCGGACTGTGATATCCATTTTGGGAAGACAGGTTTAAACCGGACAGTTTGAAGAAATACAATCTGGATTGGCGTCCGAATGTTTAACGACCGTGAATTCAAATGTACGTTAAGCAAAAGAACTTGGGGTGCATTGAATCGTGGTGACGTGACCATTTGACGTTGAAATTAGTGCGGCTATGAATGCGTTGGTGAAATTGGATTGGTAGGTCATCAACATACTCATAACCTACAATCAGTGAAGAGACGACGAGTAAGTTAGGTAGATTGTGTTATATATATATTTTCACTTTCCATCCGTACCTATCAACGACCCCGAGAAGTTGTTGAATTACCCGGTCTTCTTTTCAGAACCCTGGACCCTGATAGCTATTTCCCTCTTCTCTTATTCGTCTTTCACGCTGCCTTGTATTACGACGATAATTTTGCTTTCAGACTCAACTCTGTTTTTCATTTTATCTAGAATGTAGTAATATGTACTTTTACACTGAAACAGTTCATAATGGAAACTGTTGTTGAAGAAGCTGACCTACGAGCAGCTTTCCTGGACATCGGCAGTCTTCACTCGTTATGCCAAAATTGCAAAGAATTAGTTCTGGAATTGGCGATGGGAAAGAAATCTAATGCGCCTGAATTCAGTAAATAGCGGTGTTCATTTTATAACGGTCCATCCAACAAATAGACCCTTTTCGAACAAAGACAGATTTTGATACAACGCACGAGTGCTCTTTGTATGGGCGAATTAGCATACAAGTTTTCTGACGTAAATTGACTCTTTCGGTGAGTTTATTCCGCTAACTAGCTCCATTGATCTGTGGCACTTATGTCCAATAATTGCTCAATCATTTTGATTTCCGGCTACCCAATAAACGAAGATTCTTAGTCGAACCCAAACTTCGCGTCCAACATGCAATCAACAGCAAAAAGGCCACATCGATTTATCGAGTATAATAGCATACTGAAACATACGTATTCGATATAGATGCATCAAGGTGTTATGCTCCTTATGCTGATCTCAGTAATCACTCTCAAATTCAAAAGAGGTGTATGGCGTGTGTGCCGTAATTTTATGCGAAACTAGCGAATGGGCAATGCTGACGCAAGGATTGTAACATTAGCAAAACCAAGGATATGAAATGATTAAAAGTAATGTTGATCATTAGCTTGAAACGGTCATTATGAGAAACAAACGATCACAAAATACTATGGTGAAGGAGCGCATCTGTGGCTGACCGTACCAGCTCAAGGAATAGGGATGTTTAATTGATGTTAATGCTATGTTATTGTCGCATTTCAGATTCAACAATGTCTCCAAAACTAGTTTCAGAAAGTACGTGTTTTATACGCATTTCGAAGGACGTTTACATGTTAATTCCTGCAATTATGGATGCCACAGACCTTTAAGAAAAGTGTTGTTATAGCCCTGAAATAAGTGAACTTTTGGATGGTGATCTGTTACAAAATCCGACAATTAGGATTACAGCAAAGTCATAGGCGACTTTTGGGGTTGTAATGTATGCTATAATTATTGTCCATAATGGAATGTGTTAGAATCATGCATTGAGATGTCGTTTATCTTTGAAGAACCCGGTATGGAGGTGAGATATTGGTCACCAAGTGAAGTTTTGGCAAATCCAAATGATAGTAAAATTTAATGACAAACGGGATGACTAAAATCTTGGACTCCTATGGGGTGAATACGTGTAGTATAGGAACTTACGGTATCAATTGCGGCGAAACCTGGTAACTACAGTGCACGCGTCTGGGAATTTGTATGCGACTCTGTCATCTAGGAGACTTATTTCAGTCGCAGCGTCTTGGCGATAACTAGTAGGATGCTATTGTTTCCTTGGATTCAGACTTCGTGTGTGATAGGATACGGTTGCAGTACGTGCGATGACTGTCCCACAATGGCACCTGACTGTTTGTTAAGGCGATGGTCTCTTGATAGTGCGGTATTTCGTGAGTAATATTTCGGCACGTTAATTCCTTCCGCGGTTGTAATGGTATAGTGAAGTCTGTCTGAAGCTGGTTATGGGGTGGTGACATGGGAGGGAGATAATCGGGCCCGCAACATCATATGTGTCTCGAAAAGGTCCTCACCAACTGCAGTGACATTTTTATTGCACATAATCTCCTCATCAAGTGATATAAGATTCAAGGTTGAACAGCGAATGGATTTACTGGAGATGTCCTTCAGAGATTACTGGATTAGATATGGTAAAGATAGATAAAAGTCCTGTTATAAGTTATGCAACACTGGAGATGAGGATTTAGTAGTCTGCATGTGGGCGAACGCGTTGATTGTTTTTGGGAAGCGGGGTCCACCTGCAAATTGTTTAGCTGATATACAGCCTTAGTTTGTGTAGATTTGTTTGAAAGTGTTTCGGACAAATCGCCGGGGATCCTCTCTAACAGGAGAGTATTATTACGTCCTCCACCCTTCCAAGCAGTAATGGAGGCCCCGCAGGGGAGTCGAAAAAAGAAAGATAATTTTGGGAGGACGACATGAGTTTAATGAGAGTAATTATGAGCACATAAAATGTTTACTTTCCTCCTTTTTAGAACTACCATTGCTCATCTGTTAAAACTTCCTTCTCAGTACTGTTTGACACATTCTTACCTTCATTTGCACTTGATTGTTTTAATGAGCTCACTTCCCGCTTACTGATGGTTGCTTGTGGACGCGTCAATTACCAAAATTTGAACGCCTTCTTTGAATAATTTGTGTATCGTGTTAATTCACATTTAAGCTGAGGTAGTACCTTTATTGTATTTTTAGTAAACAGTACCGTATAAATTCCAATCTTTTCGGTTGCCTTTTCTGAAGTATTTTGAAGTTCGAAGATAGTCCCGTTAATCCCGCCATTTGAGTAAGTGTTATTTCAAATGAATGAATTACCCTAAATCGCTCCTGGCGATTTAACAGTATATATGGCATTAATGGGGATTGTACAAACGCTGATCATCTGACCGTTCTGCCGCGACAAAAACACTCCAAGTTAAACCTCCAATTGCATTATCAATTTCACGTTGGGACAATACTGTCTTCAAATACTGCGGCTGAATTTCGAACAAGTACTCCCAACACTGGCACTACGTAAATATGTTCCGTTTCCACCGGGCGAGCCCGGCATCATATTGTGCACTGGGTCTACAGAAATATCCACACGAAACATTCAGGCGATGATAGATCAGTCACAGTTGACTGACGGAGTAGCCCCCACCGTCAATAGAGTTCACTCCATCACACTTGACAGTTGGGACTACCTGAAACACAATGTCTACATGGAACATTCACAATCACTAGAGAAACTAAAAATGACCATGAAGTTGAAATACAGTGAAACCAATGAGATAACTCCACAACGTGTGCTGCCTGAGGAGAATATTTTTGTGCAGGCAAAATCACATGCATTATCTCTTGTGAACACATGATATACATACCCACGCTTTCTTTTCTTATCTTCCCTGCATGAGGACAATTTCGACTTACTGACAGAACAGCATATTTTTTGTGGTGAATGGTAGATTCGTATATTTCGTTCATTCGATTAACTCTGATTGAAGTGAACAATGTGAGCAACCATAATGTCTAGTACTGTCTTACTGGGATAAGGTTACATATCATGTGTTGTGTGATACTATGGAGTAGATATCATGACCACCTGTTTATTAACCCTATTCAGTTTAGATAGGAAGGCCTCGACTTTTTCTAGCATTGTAAGCAAGCACACATGAGAAACATTGGGAAGTTCTGACCAATCGTATCCAGTAGTATCTACATGTTGTGCGTAATTCGTTTGTTGATTACAAAAGTGTTTTCCTTTACGGTTGGCCGGTTTACCATAAACAGAAACAAATGTGGTGCTTCTCATCGCATCTGATCTACAAGACATCAGCGTTTCTCAGGAAGCAAATAGGTAGAAAACATATTGACACGTGTTATAGACGGTTAACGACGCCGAAAATCTGATATATGCCATACGAAGTTCAACAACACAGTTGTGAAACGCAACAGCGTGGTCCGCAAGTGTCGAGATGAAACTGGAAGCAAAAGAGAACGTTCAATATTTTCTACGGAAAAATTGTTAACGTTCGGTCAGTCACTTACTAATTTGTAAATCTGCTCCATTCATGAATAAAACGTTTTACTGTCGTTTACTTACAAACTTGTCCACTTGTACCCATTAGTGCACGCTAGTTCTCAGTTAGCTTTGTAATCAGGTCGTTACGAAGTTATCCAAAACATTGGAAGGATGGAGCCGAACGATCTGATTTGAGATGCACATACACTCTTGCACCAGCTAGCCTGGCTCTGGTTTCAGCGCTATGTTATGACTGTATGCTAACCAGACTAGGCTGAGAAACCTGTTTTTGGTCAGTTCTTTGAGTAAGCACTTGATTCAAACTACTCATAACATGCCTGGTACTCCGGATTTTACTTCCGGGTCCACAAGTTTGGGTTAATCCATAAATCATCTCCAGTTCAGGAATCATTATAATAAGACGCAATACGCATGCAAGGGAGCGGTTGTTAAAGCTGTCCTCTACCTGTTTCATCGGCTCAACATTCAAACATAAGATAGATACTCCCACACAAGTCTAGTTCATTGCGTCGCCCCATCACTTTACAACGGGACTACGTGTGAACTGGATCACGGAGTCGCCCGCCCTTCATTCATTCATACAGCCATCCATCTTCACAGCGCAAAATCAGCTTGGATTGGTCTGACGCAACCCCATACAACGCCATACCATATTCTATATCTCACGGTCTAATTCATCCTTGACTTTCTTCGTCTCGCTAGGAAGGTCTATATCTGGATAGAATCCCCGCGTTTATTAAATGCCTTCTCGTTGTGCTTATAGTCACATGAAATTCACTAATGTTACTCACAGAAGGACCGGATGCAATGCAATTCAATTCCGATATCTTCGAAAGGTGTGTACGTTCCGTATCATTGATAATGTCGAGTTGATTACTATCGCAGAAACGTTTAATTATCACGTTTCTCAGACCAGTTCATCAACAAACGTTCAGTTTTTTTGCCAACGTTCAGTTGATATCTTGCCTAACTTTCACCTCTTCTTTTACACTGTAGATCAACCAACCCCTGTTTGACCAATCTTATCTGATTGTCCTACTCAAGATACGCGATTTCCTTCGTATTCAAACTGGAACGATTTTGCGTTTGAGGTGGAGCCACGTTCTGGACGTCGATCTTCGACGAGCACTCACAGCTTTTGAAGCGTGAATGGACAAGGACATCTTCTGAGTAGTATAACTGTATTGCATGATGTTAGTACATCAAGGTTGTATACCTAATTCAGAATGTGGATGCAACAGAGAGCAGAGCAGTTGAAAATCGACCTAGTGAGCAATATAGGCACTTACTTCGCTGTCTCGATAACCGAAGGGCATTTGGGCGACATATCAAGGTCATGTGAAGAAAACCCTTCTAGATGCTACTCACGACCAGGGACGCCCATGCTTCCGTCTACGAATTTAAATTTAATAAACCCGAACAACAGAAATGCATTAATCTTGCTGAAAGAGAACGGATTTTGTACAACTTAGTGACAAAAACATTCAAAAAGCTCTATGCAACCTCCCACGGTTTGCCACGCTATCCGCTATGCGTCAAACTTAAGCACCACCAGCAACGGGGAATCGGCAAGGTGTAGGATTTCTGGTCGAAGCATGGTCGGAATGGAAAATCCTAGTATGAAATTCCATAACAACCCCCCAGTCACATGGTTAACGTCAAACGTTAATTGGCTCGGCAGCAGAACAAATTATGAGTTTCAAGAAGGGGAAAACCTCATAATTGGAATGCCTACTTACAAAGTAAGGGCGCATCAATTTCAGAACCAACAGCCTCTTATGTTTACATGCCACACCACAGTTTGACGAGATGTGCAGTCATTATGTTTTCAAGTAATCTGTGGGGAGGAAATTTGAGAAAACCAAGTGTGTTGGCAGGTCGCGGACTGAGTAGTAGTGTTCTGCTTATATCAATAGGTTAATCTGATAAGTAACACCTATCAACTATCTATTCAGTGAATATCACAATCAATGCCAAACATACACTTTCACGTTCATTTATTCATTCGGCCCCTCTTTTGTTCCTCGTTAATAGTAAAGTAACAGGGGAAGATATTATATAATTTTCCCGGAGTTACTTATGCGTGCATTGACCGGACATGGGTTTCCAAAAAACGGGTAAACGAGCGTTTCTTTCAATTGGCTAATATTTGACCTGACTTATTTACACAACCCAACATTCGGAATAGGGAGTAAACAGCATACAGATGAACCAAACTGTGATCAAGGTGTATTGTCAGAGATTGTTAATAGCTCATTCATGCTGGCAAACGTTTCATTTTTAGAAGGTTGAGGTGAGTGTGAATCCGGTTTCTGGAATAGGGAAAAGAGGTCGAAATCAACTCAACCTCTGACGGATCGCCCCTGAGGGAATCATGTTATCGTAAATTTGACAACAACCCGGACTCAGTTGCGAATTAAACGAAAACATCAAAAGCTCATGTGTGTAGAAAATTTTCCATGTTTTATCTGCTCGCAAAGTGCATGTTAATCGACGGTATAACTTGTTTTTAAACGGCGTATTTCAGCTTCAAAACGCAATATGAAATGATTTGCTTGTTTTTTCATTCTCTGATGAAGTATGAGTTCGGAAAATTCACAGTTGCCGAGCCCCATTCTCAAACAGTCTTACGGTGGCTTCATCCAAAAAAAGAAATGGTTTTGGTAAAATTCGAGTTAGGTGAGAATAACTTAGACTGTGTGCAAAATTCCTGACGTCTTTAGAATTACACTCGGTGACAAACTTTTACAACCATTCATTATTTTATAGATGAAATTGCTACAGCACTTGCTAACTCGTTCTTATATTTGAGGTGGTTAAATACTGTACCAACGAAGCGCTATTCCCATTTAGTTGAAGGATCGAGTTAAAAATGCCGACACTAAACTTACACCCGTCGGAAGGGTGTAAGACCATAGGTCAAGGTTTCAACAAAAGTCTGAATAAGCGGCAATCTATAGGAAACTCAGATTACAAACACACCACTTTAAGGAACCGAGACATCGGAAGGCAACGGTGAGCTGTGCAACGGGATTCGCTGTGTACACCTGGAACGTTGGGAAAACGAGTGATCATCATTAGTGTGATCAGTAGCCAGCTGACAAAGCTCACACAGTTACACATCTAAAACGCCGCAAATACAAGTCAGTCGCTGTTCTGCTGTCTCCAAGCTCAGTGCGGTCAGTTTTAGGGTGGAAACGCTTGTGTCTAAAACGGTGTATAAGGTCAACTATAGAATGGACACGTTCACATGTCGTATAGATCATTAATGAAAATCGAATAATCGAGCTCGACCTTTGAAGTTCTTACGAACACAGTTATACCACGCTGTTTAAACAAATACAGCACAGTTGGGTTCAGCTTAAACTAATCTGATTTCAAACGTAACAACTATTGTGTCAGTGAATTCCCAAGGTTTTTGACTGGACTGAGCTAAGCACAGTAGGTTGTACTCAGCAAAGCATCAACCATATTTTTGCCATAAAATGACTCCCATTGGTACTTGTGACGTACTCAGTGAACACTTTTCATTGTGGTCGCAGGCTGAAATATCACCCCTGATTGAACGTGCTGACTCAAAAGCCAAAATCACTTCTCTCCGATAAATTAAGACCTGTTCGAGAAAGTTGGACGTCATCAAACTGTTCAGTATCCTGTTCTATGAAGTAGAAAAGCACACACTCCACTATTTACTGAAAGTAAAGGTTCTTCATTATGTTCCAAACGTTGCATTTGCTCTAGAATTCGAAAGTACGTGGTAATAAGGAATTTGTGATAAGCGTCCAACTGTGTATGAATGGTCATCGCGAATTTATCCGTTTCTTGCTATGCTCGTGATTTCATTTTAACTCAGTTATATACATGTACATTTTCAAGTTGTACAAAATTTTGATCTGCAAAACAACGCGCGATTTGGGACATTTATTTTTTCTGTCAAAATTCTTGTAGTAAAGTAATTCACATCAGTATGAACCTCAGGATTGTGCTAACACAAAAACTGCAGTTTCATTTTCCATTCCGGAGGTGCTGTCGAGGATGTGTTACAGGCTGTTTGTCAGGTGAGATTCGACCGCCTATGTGAACGTGTATACAGACGAAAGTCCATGGAACAACGACCAGTTAACAGGATAGAGTAAGAAAGGCATTCCAGGAAAAAAGGATTCCAACGTGAACTGTTCGAAAAATCTTGACGCGGCAGTCCATCCCCTGGATCATTTGGTGGATTCCATATGAAACAGTGAGAGGGGTGAGTAGCCGAGTCCATATATGAAATTTCCGAGCTCCTGGCGTGGCTTTGTAACTTAGCTGGTAGAGCGCTTGCGGCGTTAAGGCATGGTGTTTCTGTCGCTGGTTCGAATCCGGCCGAAGCCTTGACTTTTCACGGTTGGGTCTCATCTAAATTCATAAATCTGCCACACTACTTATTCGTAATACAAATTATATGCTCAACAGTCGCGTTGGTGGATTCCAGCGTGAACTGTTTGAGAAATCCTGCCGGGGCAGTCGAACCACGGGATGATTTGGTGGATTCCATAAGAGACAGTGGGACGAGTGGGTAACCGAGCCCAAATATGAAATTTCCGAGCTTCTGGCGTGGCTTCGTAGCTCAGCTGGTAAAGCGCTTGCCGCGTTGAGGCAGTATGTTTCTGTCGCTGGTTCGAATCCGGCCGAGGCCCTGACTTTTCACAGTTGAGTCTCATCTAAAAGGCAAATCTTGTGAAACACGAAACTGTGTTCAGGTCGGTTTGATTAAAGCCTTCGCCGGTTGTTTCAGCGGATGGCAGTGACGCGGCTCAGCATTGGACACACACTGCAGAATTCGACGTTTCACTGATGCGAATATCGAACTGCTGACTTGTTCTGCAACCTCGTCGTGTCTATCCTACTTTCAAGTTTAGCTTTTGCATGAGGGTATTAAATTCGGTATGTTGCACAATTGGTAGCAGGTTCTGAATAATGCGGCCAACAGGTGACGATAAGAACAGAGTTGGTTGTGTTGAAATCTCCATGCTTAAGTTTATGAAAGTACGTGCGATGAACTTAGTCGTTGGCATCCAGAGAAGCGGAAACCAAAAGCTACGATATTAGTGCGTTTACAGTAGCGGTTCAGCGAAACTATACCTGTGACCAAGGGATGACAGTTATATGTCCTCATGCTGGAGAGTGTCTTGGTCTCATTATGCTGACGTGTATGGGTAACGAAAGATTACTCGCATTAGTCTAACCTAGAACCATACTAGAGTGTGTTCACGCAAACAGGTTAAGTCTGTGTACAGGAAAGTTTTGTAGATGAAATAAACATTTTTCCAGGTGTCTCAGCATTACTACCGGATCGACTTATGGCAACGTGTAGACATGCAATGATCATGGAATTGAACAAAAGTGCTGATCTGAGTTTCTACGGTACTATTTGATACTTGATAAAGGAAGTCAGAAACAGTTTTTGGCACACTGTATCTCTCAATCACATTTCACTACATCTCATCAAATACAAACAGCAGTCTGTAGGTTTTAATAGCAAAGTCCAATGTACATTGTGAAGCTAAACAACCAAATCAACAACTACACAAAAACGCACACTCACACACATCAGTTACTATGGCTATCTGGGACTGACAAACAAACCTTTCTGTGTACATAGGGATAGCTTCCATTTACTAATTGCTACTGCCTTCGCGAACCGGAGAAGACTTCGATTTTTTGTTGTGTAACACATTCAATAAAAACTGTGCAAAAAACTGTTTCTGGCTTCTCTGTTAAACAACAAAATAAAGGCTATAACGAACAGCTACGTAACAAAAATTTAGCATTCGGTATCTGCACTAAAATTGCATTATAAGTACATAAATCTTTAGCTTAAAGTTGAGCAGATATGACTGAATAAAAACAAAAAATCACCTCATGAGTTCTTTTGATAAATTAAAAGCTTCGGTATCACCGTTGATCATGAACAATGGCGTATCAAAAACCATCAATTTTTGACAAATATCTACGTCACGCAATGTCTCAAGCGAAACAATAAATGAACAGCATTTCATGTCTTGACTCCGTCACAATAGAAGAACAGACTTGACTCAAAGAACAGCACAGCTCTACCCCGCAAAACGATGGACTTTAGGGGCTAATCTCACATCAACTCGGTCTGCCGTACCACCGCAAGCTTACATTTGTTCAGCTGGTGATACGCAACAATCAGATTCATTTCTACTGCTCTTTCAAGATTTTAGTAATTACAAACACTGTTGTTCACTCAACTCTGATACACTACTACTAATATGGTAGATGCATATTGACGTTATTCATCTTCTGATTATGAGTAACTTTCACGCCAATTACTTTCTTGTATCAAATTAGGGTACTACCTTTCTACAAGTCGGCAATCGATCTAAAGGATACCAGGTTATGACGGTTCCATTCGTACAAGATTTACGAGAACTTGCTCCGAAACAGAGTGCCAGCGATGGTAGGGTTCGCACAGTGATTTCTAGGGGCAGTAGTCCAGCGACCCATGACGATGGTGGAGATTGCATTGCGACTGCCAACTGGATTCTCATAACACCTGATTTCATCCCGTTAGTTTATTATGTGACATAAACTGAAAACCAAGATTTACAGTCTAGAAATCCATTCCACATGACATGGAATTAATTTGCATGTGACTAGTAGATGAAGAAATTTATTGGGGAGTAATCCCACAAAGCTTGAAGGATTGGGAACCAACATACAACCATGAGTACTAAGGGGCAAGTTCGGAATACGATAGTTCTCTAACCGAGCGTGCTACTGAGATATTTTTTTCACCAAGTGATGGATAATAAAAATTCGCGTTTATAAACTTAACTGATTTCCGAATGCATAAAAAATTGATTAAATCCTAACAGTTCTCCATAGAATCTGGGGCACGTCATGCTGCATTTTTGCGTTCATCGTACTAATTTTGGACTCTGGTATAACGTTTTATAGCCGTGTTGCCAGACGTTAAACAGTGCATAACATTTCTCTGTTTTGATGTCTTATTACTGAAGTAAATCTATTTCACACAAATATGTCTTCTCATTTAGCCATAATACGGTATCACGCTGATGCAAATTACTGCGTTTTTGAATATGGCTTAAACATACTCTGCAATAATGCTGCTCAGATTTTGATGTTCTTTTCTCTACAAACCTGCCTTATACTGAAAAATGCCATGCGCAGAATAGTATCCTGTTGGGACCAGATCACATTGGTGGACGGCGATTAAGTGATTAGGACATGGGATTACTGATAACGAAAATATTGTTATACCTTTCAGATGATCCATATGTATTGTATGGAAGTTACTGGATAATATTAGCATGATATGTTTCCGCTCACCGTCACAAAAATTCAACCACTGTTATGCGGACTGAATGAGGTTAATAAACAGGTGGTCATGATATCTACTCCATAGTATCACACAACACATGATATGTAACCTTATCCCAGTAAGACAGTACTAGACATTATGGTTGCTCACATTGTTCACTTCAATCAGAGTTAATCGAATGAACGAAATATACGAATCTACCATTCACCACAAAAAATATGCCGTTATGTCAGCAAGTCGAAATTGTCCTCATGCAGGGAAGATAAGAAAAGAAAGCGTGGGTATGTATATCATGTGTTCACAAGAGATAATGCATGTGATTTTGCCTGCACAAAAATATTCTCCTCAGGCAGCACACGTTGTGGAGTTATCTCATTGGTTTCACTGTATTCCAAATTCATGGTCATTTTTAGTTTCTCTAGTGATTGTGAATGTTCCATGTAGACACTGTGTTTCAGGTAGTCTCAAACAGATGGGCCAGATAATCCGCGTTTGTACAATTCCCGTTGGGATTATATATGCTTTGGACTATGTTGTCGTTGGATCGGAGTAAGCCAGTTGAGTTTCCCATGTGCCAAAGGTGCGGTTTTTCCACATAACTCCATTCCGATAGAATATTGCTCTGGCAGTAGATACTGTTGAGTATATTTCCTAATCTCGTAATCACCAATTGTAAAATAACACTCTTTTCACATTCAGTATTCGAACATCATGCTACACCTTACAGTGTGGTCCACATTTTAATTGGTTAACTGGGATTTGCACACATTGGTCCAATGTGGTGCATTCTTGAAGATGTCGAAGGAAGCTTTTTGACGACTGTGTTTCATGCACCTCATAGCATCACTAATGCAAAAGTCTGGTATTGTTTGAGCGATTGACCACATTCTACGGGTTAAGAATATCCTCTGTTGAGGCCAACCATCTTATTCCAACCGATTTTCAGGTAACCGTTCGCGTGCTCACCTGCTTTGCAAAAACAAATTACCAGTGGTCTCTTCTGCACTTTCACCATAGGCCGGATAAGTGGAAACCAGCATGATTCCATGCTAACAGCAGCGTTCCAGTAGGATCTACTGTAGGACTTCTGTTAGTCATTCTTTTCGTTCTCAGGCTACCAAGCATATTCAACTCACCGACGTTGCATTAAGCGAATGAACCTTCTGACGACTTCTATAACACCTTATAAAATGAGTTGAACTGTCTAAATCAATGATCTTTAGAAACCAATTTGCCGTTCAAAGTCAACAAACGTAAAGTCGTGCACAGACGTTGCCGGAATTGTACTGAGTAGTATCTTGGCGACACGAAGCTAAGAGTGTAACTATGTGAACTACACCTAGAGATTATAGTGGCAAACATTTCGAATCTGTCTACAAACTGTGCAGCCATAAGTGAAAAGGGGCAAATAGCCCTGAACCACTTGGGAGGAATTTGTGGTACCATCCACTCTGAAGCGTTTCTCACTGTGTTCGCCTCCATAATCCGCCCAGACCAGTAAATTGATATAATGATCCGTCAACCTTATCTTAGAAAGATTTGACACTTATTGGAAGTGTTCGGAGACAGGTCATCGAAATACTTATGAATGAGCCAATGCCATGGGTTCCGAGGACTCCAAAACAGGCTTCTGGCTCGCTCCCAACCCAAATGTTGAAATCAGGCAAAACAGACAGTCAGCCATTCAGGGGTGACGAGCGGATTGTGCCGTAGAACTGACCATATAAATTCGTCCTTTGCATTATCAATGTGACACATAGTTGAACCCAAAACACTTAGAAATTTGGCATACTTACCTCAACCGCGTCGCAGGCGCATGGACGAGATTCGAGGGGTGATACCGTGCGGTTCTCTATCAGTGACAGTAAACCGGCACCGTGCTCATTAGCGTCTTCTGCCTGCTAATCTGTCCAACAGAAGCTGTCCATAGCGCCCGCTTCCCAGAGCACATCTTGTTCTGCAAGCCTGATCTCACTCAACTCTGCGAAGCGGATGCCAAAGCCGCGCAACTCTGCGACTACCATAGCGATACGGCTTCTCGACTGATCAGGACTGTATCGATTTCGGAGTGTAAGTACGTTTTATTTGTCGACAGACAATGTCTGGCGTCTACAGGCGTGACGCAAATTCAAATGAGGGATCTCACTTTTAATCTCCGACTCAAACGTTTGACTTGCGAGGAAACAGGATATTGAACTTCCTTGGGGATCACACCGAAGCCAATAACTCGGAAGTGCGACTCCCTTGACAATGAGGGACTAACCCAACTAGGGGACGCAATGCATAAGACGTTATCGTCTCATCCTGATTGCTGCTGCGTGCAGTAAAAGTATTGTAAACTACAGTAAGCTTCTGAGAGTTAACGCGAGTTATCAACTTCACAATACCTACACACTCGCAACCGAGGCAACCACGTTGACGTCACCTCAGTGGTGACCAAGTTATCGTGCGTATACTCCCAGCCGCATTCGTTTGTCATGGAACGTAAATGTAAGTCAAATTCTGACCGCATTGTGAGCGTGCACTACTGACGAAGTTTACTCAGAGAACTACGCAGGTTTGATGTTTTTTTGAAAAGGAATAGCTGGAAAGTCATTGAGTTTGTGATAGATGCAATCAGTTTTGTGTTCTTTTCAACTCTTGTCGACCATAATCCCCTGCTACCTAATGGTGACTTAACTCAACGGGACCTCAACTGGATTGTGTGTAAGCGTACTCTGAACAGCAAAGTTTCGAAGGCTTCTCAGATTCACGTGAACGGTAACAATTAGTACATAGAAACCACCCTTTGTAGTTCGGGAAAACTTGTTCAACGATATCACACTGTTTTGGTAACTGACGCTCACTGGTATGTTTCGATTCATATTTCCCAATGAATTTTCTCATATAAATCCGCAGACCGCAGTGTTCACCTAGTGGGTTGCAACGAAATGTGCTCGAGAGACATAATATACGGAAAAACGTTTCCATCTCATCTGTTCTGATTTTTGTTAGGAAGAGTTATTTGTGATTGATTAAAGCTTATTTTACAACACAATGTTTGAAGGCCTACTGCTTGAATGGTAGGATACCAACCGCCTGCTTGAGAACACAACGATCCCGTTACTAAGAGTACTAAAGATAGCTTGCATATGGTAAGTGACCTGACTTCCTGAAAGTCTGTGAACAGTTGAATTTGGAGTACGGAAGTCACCCCCCCCTTTTTTGATCAGTGCGCTTACCAAACCTATTCGCCACTGAAGAAAATTGAACTTACCTTGGTTTCAAGTCAAAAATACAAGAATTTTTGCTTGATCTGACCAAAGTCAAAGACTTGAAAGCGGCTCCAAAACGATACGCGCCACAGTCTTGTCAGTAAAGCAGACAAAAAACGACGAGCAACGTTGTCATATTGGTCATATCATGCTTTGAAAATAAGGACAAGTAGAACCAGTATTCATCTTCCCTGATAAATTTATCGTTAATATTCGTCAGTGATAACTCATTTGCAGATTATCTGTGCCGTTTATCCCAGGCCAAATGGAACCTACACATCAGTACAGATGTGAATGGCACTTACAGGAATTGTGCAGAAACTCAGCCTATCATCACCCCCTGATTGCTTCATTATTTTGTGGTCAGAATTTGTCGAAAGCATACAACAAGTTTAGTGGTTGTTTCCGTTTACTGGGTATCTGTTTTTAATTAACTTCGAACACACCTAGACGCTTGAGACGTACTGAGATTTCGAACAGTTACATCACGTGTCATTTACATCCGCACTGCTCTACGTACTCGACTGCGACTGAGATATACGACCCAACCAACTAGCCAATGAGTTATTAACAACAGCTTTCAGAATCTACCGTTTCTACAGTAGGATGTGTAGACCAAGTTCACAGGATACACACATTTCTTGTGTGATAACTACCGATAACATACTCGTTTACGAGTGCCTACCATGCTCCATTTGTGGATAACCACTCGAACAATTCATTCGGTTGTCATTGTTTTATGTAAAAACCCATCTGTTAATTTACGACCAAAAATAGTCGCTGAAGAGCTTATCAGATTGGTTTTTGTCCAGTTTAAGAGCACAATTAGACAATGCTATGTGTATGCGTGTGTCGGTTGTACACTAGTTTGCTAGATGCGTGATGCTACTGTTAATCGATTCATACGGCATTTGTGTGTGAAATCATGCGACGAACCGAAGTGAGTTTTGTACAGATCTCATTAAGAAACTCAAGATTTACTGTTGCTTTCGTTACCTATGAATGAGTTGGATTGAGCCAAACAGGAAAAAGACTTCTTTGTGTTCACTGCAAGTGACTGAAACTCCATCATCTAAATATCTACTAACATCTGTTGTGAACGTTCACAATGAAGCGCAGCAATTTTTCCCCTAATCCACCTGGGGTAAAAGCTTAATCATTAAAAAAAGAAAATCAGTATTAAACAAAAAATAGCGTAAGTGGACCTTAAAATCCCTTACCTCCACGAACTTCTTAACGGTAAATTGGATGACAAAGTATCGCATTCGATCTAGTACAACTGTCTGACACCATCTGGATACAAAATGCTGTGGAACAAACAACTATTTATCATCCGAGATTAAGGATGAATTTATCATTTAATCAACGGTGTTCAAAACTTCCATCCGTGTGTAACTGCTACATAGCAAGAGGGATATCGTTAACGTGCTGGCTGTTGATAAGGTTGTGGTTCCGATAATGTCCACAATCTGATTGGCTGAGTTGATTAAGTGCTACTGTTATTAGCAATGGCGATGTGCTTATTAGCAAATGAGGGCAGATATAGCAACCTACTGCAAATCCATTCTGTCCTCAGTATTCCTTAGTCAGCAGCAACACTATAACACAACTGAGTTAATATCCATTCGCCAATTTCCGTACTTCTGCGCTATTTCACTATCCTTTCAAATGATAAATTGACCGAAAATCTGTCTAAATAAACCTATCATACTAGGTTGAATTCACGCAAGACAGGGAAAGTCAGAGGCAACCTTCTACCCAAAGATTTAGAGGAAGAAATCCGTATTAAGAAGGGATTGCAAGTTGTTTGCCTACACAAATATTTCGTCGCAAGGAATTAGGTAGTAGGCAATCTCTACGTTCACAGTACAATCCGAAACATGCGCCCCAAGTCATTTATTTCGACCAAACAATCATGGTGGATCGTCATGAGAGACGTTGAGTAAAGCTCCCTCGATTCAACGATTTGGTTCACGTCATCGACTGTATAATTTTTCCCGATCGTCTCTACTAAGCCTCATTTAAATTGAAGTGGTTTTTCTATTTTTCGCATTCACGCAATCGAGTAAAATGCGAACAGCTGGGCTTTGCTACTGACGTTTGTAATTTTGCAAGCTGCTCACCATCGTGTGCATAAACACGATATTTCTTCTTCTAATATCTATCAGCCATCGGGTTTATTTTCGTCACAGTGGGTGCGATACAATGATCCAGTGTGATAAAACACGATGCTCACCATACCACACTTTAATCCAACTGACGCCAGGCTAGTAAATCTATGCAGTTCGAGTATGGTCTAGCCCTGGAAACGTATATTGATGCCAAACATTACACTTTTAGCTGATAAAACTTCCACTTCTGAATGCAACAACCGCAGTTCCTGGATGAAACATCACATTTACGATGTTCACTCATCATTGTTCAAGCACACTTCCAACGCACACCGAATGTTTACAAGTATGGCCACAGAATAAATTAACTGCCAACACTGGATAACATATCGGCAAAGCCAACCACTGAAAGTTCACCCATCAAAATTTAGGTCAAATTACGCATTCAAGTGAAACGTTGCACAAACCCTCTGTGGTCACCCAAGTGAGAATTAATTTACCTATTGCAACTGTCACTCGGTTGGCAACACTCTGCTCTGTCGTACGAATGTGAGACGGCACAAAGTTGTTTGATCACGGCGCTGTCGGAAACAGAAGGTTCACAACCGATTTTCCTTTGATGCATCAACCAGAACTTCACAGCTAATTATAAGAAGCTTGTGTAAATTTCAGCAGGCTAATTTACAAGTTTCTATTTAAAATTCCTAAACAAAAACAAGTTGAGAAAGGTTAAGTAAAAAAATATTTTGGACATTTTACTTCTGTCAATTAATTCTGCTCTTCTATAACATTACCAAACGAGTGACTACTAACGCTTGCATGAGTCACCAGAAGTAAACGGCGCCATCTTCGAAAAATAATTTAAACTCACAGACAAACACCTACTGGTGAACCTGACGTTTATCAAGCTTGCGAATAATGCGGACATTCTCTATAGATAACTGCTTCTACTGGTATGTATTCACTTAACGATTACCTAGAACCTCGTTCGAATAGAACCAAAAAAGTGGCGGGCGTTCGAGTATATTCGAAAGTCTGCTGTTAGTGTTATACTCCCCTTAGATGACTGCACAAAGTTCTTAATCCTGCCAGCCAGAAGCTCCCGACCACCAGTTTCTCAACAACTCAACAACACTGACACCAAGTGGAGACAGAGGACTTGTCAAGGATCGACTGCTGCAATCTAATGAGTCAATATAACACTGATTTGTAACCCACTCTGTGAAATTAGCCATCAAGGCTAAACTGTTCAGCAAGTTGCGTTTATTTTCTCAGATGGAGTTGACAGGGCACAGGTGAAGATTGAACCGTCTTATATCATTGTGCGTTTTTGAAATTAGTTTTGTTCTATAAGTTGATGCTCGTTCTTGTTGTAGAATGAACGCACAAGAGATTCCGTTGTTCAATGGTGCTTACTCACGTGACACACATATAATCTGTTAACGTGAACTTTCAAACAGTGATGGGGCTCCACAGCGACGGTTCAGCCTACATTCTTTACCTCACTGAAGGTTTAATGCAATACTTCTGGAATCGTTCTAAACTGGTATACTGTCAGGGAAAAGTGAGATTGCACGGAAGTTGAGTCATAGATGCAAAAGATCGGATCTATTCATGTAAATACCAAATAGATTTCTACATCGTCAATTCGATGATGCAGATATCCATTTGGTGGGCTTCAACTTGTGAGGGTGAGGTGATCCGGACAAAATTTTAAGAGCATATGCCACGTGATGGAAAATAGTGAAACCAAAAAACTGTCCGAGGGGAATTCCACTATTACCTGGTAGATATTCCAAAAAAAACTAGCAAAAGTGTGAAATATTTCGGTAACAAACTCTGGAAGATAAAATGTTGAACAACACATTCAGTGAGAAAGCTTGAAGACAACGGTAAGCCAGCTGATTAAATAATATAGATTGGAAGAATACTTCGGACTTTAGACATTTAAGATGTTTGATTCAAGCACGACAAGAACTTCTGCCTTTCAAATAAATAACCAAAGGTTCAGTCTTAAACGAGTGTTTCATTCTGCTGTTGTGGTTGGTGTTGTCGTCATTTCGCGTATTGCCTATCACTGTCTTTGTTTATGCTAAACCGTCTACTGCTGCTCTTCGACCGAGTAAACAGATGGGCAGGTGGATTCCTCATAACCCAACAGAAAGTTGTTTATGTATGCGCATATGGTTGGTGTATGGTGAATGAGGCATGCACGGATGAAAAGGATGCATGCCTACCGCATTTCCTACTTGTGATTATGAACACGAAGCAATACGTCTGAGTGCTACATAACAGGTGGGCTATCCCGCTTTGGTATTCCATCGAGGACATGTACCAAGATATTATCGTGGTTGACAATTTGACGGTTTCCATCTCACACCTTATCAACGGTCATCTAGAGACTGGCTGCAATCAACTATCGCGGCATTTATATATCAAAACTGACATGTGAATGCTGTGACTCACGTATGGTTTCCAAGTGATAACGGCTGTTCACCTCATTCATTTGTAAGATAGATGCCCGCTGCTCGTTGTCTAGCGTACCTCTCTGAAACATCGGATATCTATCTACCAGTTATATGTAATATTTTCATGTGTTTTATCAACCGGTGACTACAGACCATTTTAGATTTAATAAAACACCTGTCAAGAAGAAATTCCTTGTTAATCATTAATTTCCGACACACTACTGATACATGGAAAGATCAATAGGAGTTCAATTGGCCTGCTCACGTTTGGTGTTAATGATTTGTAGAAGTATGAATGAAAGATTCAGGAGTGACAATAAATAAACAGCCGAAAAGTAACAAGATATTGTATAATTTAGATTTTTGAGCAAATAGTTATATAATCAAATAGAAGTCTTTATCAATTTATTGAAAAAGTGGTCAAAATTGAATTCGGCCAGAAAACTGATTTGCCAACAACGAAACAAAAGATTAATCTAAATATATAGCTTAACACCGTCAGAAATCCCAAAGTAAATGTATCGTCACATCTGCCAGCAGTGCAGTTCTGGAACACTAGCATTATTGAGGTTAACGAAACGATTTCGATTGTTTCAAACGAAGGTGCATTTACCAACGGCTAAGGCCATGAGCATCCTGCTCATCAAACTTGGATTTTATAAACCAAGAAGAAAACGCTATATTTATCTCAATCCTAGTGGGGACCGTATACTTCACATTAAACCAGTGAAACCATTTGTCAAATTTACAGTGAACATAACTCCACACTGAATGTCACACCGACCATTTTGTCAATGACCGCTCTATCCTCTTACGCCACTGTTTGCCGGGATACCTGAAAACATTACTACATTTTCACTAGTTAACCGACTGCTGAGTTTGACACAGTTTGTTCCCCTGAGGAGCTATTCAATCATCCCACAAATCATCAGAGTTTCCTTGCATAATTTCGGTTCCGGAGTGTACATTTGAAGGAAGTTGTTTATGGTTCTAACTGATTGACTAGGTTTCTCGGTGAGTGAATGAGTCACGAATGACACTCATCAGTCAAACTTGACTAAAACAACGAGAAGACGCAATTCATGTGATGTTCCCCGGAGTAACATTTCGTACATTCTGATCACACATAGACATGTAACTAATTTTAAATGAGTCGAAATTCCACAGAGCGGAAGTCATTGTTTAAAGAATTAAACAGACACACCAAAAATGAAAAATCAAAATCGTGAGAATGCCGACTGCCAGGGTAGCCGCAGTGTCAACGCAAATTGTTTTTGAACACACAGGGGGGACTGTGACATTTAATGTCCAAAGCCTCAGCAAACTGGAGTATGCGTTTCCGGTTGCTCCGAAAGATCACCGAGAACGTGTCAGGAACTTTGACTATGTGTCCTGTTTGTATTATGCACCTTGCAACGGAAGATGCGAGGTGCCGTCCATCGGCATCTATACAGGCTCCTGGCGTTTCCAACTGCGTTTCCAGCCATTTGGGTGCATGCTCCTTGATACGAACAGCTAGTTGTCGGTTTGTCCTTCCTATGTAGCTCATACTGCAGCTACACGAGTATTTGTATAAACAGTGAGATGTGACAGACGTACACTGTTTGTTCGTAACCGGGGCGACTGCTAGAGTTCTCGTTCGTTGTATTATATACAACTTTGCAGCGTTATAAGTCCTGGATACAGCCGCTGTTATACGCTTCCTCGTCATTGTTGACCAGCTGTCCCCTAGAAAAGGGAGTTCTAAATACACTGCCCTCTTCGGTACCGTCGTCACTTTTACAGTTGGAATGAAATGGAAGCACTTTCTTTAGGATTGAAGTTTGCTACACCACCAAAGAAAGTTGAAGAACTCGGGTTACATACCCAGTTTGAAAATCTCTACGATCAATTTTAGCAAAATCCGCTAACATCTGAGGAGATTCAAAATTAGTTGAACGCAAAACTAGTGGATGTCGATTACCAACATCAGAATTACAAACAAAAGCGTCACAACTTACTGACACCGGCACACTTTCAAAGCCTAAGAGAAATAAGACAAAATGAGAAGTTGATGGTGCTAAGTCCGGACAAGGGCCCAGGGGTTGTGTTAATGTATAAAGCGGAGTACGTGGACAAAATTTTTGAAATTCCTAATGACACTCAGAAGTTTCTCCTGGATGATAATCTTGATAACGTCCAAGAAGTAGAAAAGGAAATCTGTCGCAGACTGGAAGGGTTGAGGATAAATGGAGTCATGTCTGTCGATCAAGACAGGCTGCTGTAGCCAATCGGCACACGCACACCGCATATGTACGGACTGGCCAAAACTAGCAAACCCAATGTCTCACTTCGGCCTATTATGTCCACGTGTAACGCACTGCAGCATAAACTAACCCGTTGGCTAGCTGATTTGCTAGAACCATTCAGAAAACAGTTAAGTGAGTACAGTGTGAAGGACAGTTTCGAACTTGGTAATTGTACAGATGGTTTAAATATCCGACGTGTTCATTTGACGTGACATCCCTTGTTACTAAAATTTTGCTTCATAATACAGTTGATAGCATTTACGAATTTATTGTAAGCAGCAGTGTTCCTTTTCCTATCCCGGTGACCGAACTGAAATCATTAGTACTTTTATGCACACATAATGTAAGGTTCCATTTTCAAACATATAGATTCCAACAAGTGGACGGGATTGCAGTGGGCAGTCCGTTAGGTCCACTTCTAGCGGATTTCTTTATGGCGAAAGCCTGTCAAATCCAGTGTTGTACAGACGCTGCGTGGATGATATTCTAGCCATCTTTGAGAGCTCGAGTGAATCAAAAACGTTATTTTCGAAGTTAAACCTGGCTCACCCAAACGTAAAACTGACGAGAGAGAACGAAGCGAATGACTGTCCTCCGTACCTGGACATTCTAGTCACGCGAAGACCAAATGGCGCGGTAGGGAGATCCGTCCATAGGAAACCTACCTGGACTGGACAGTACATGCAGTTCGAAAGCTTCTGTCCGATGCAGCATAACAGAAGTCTAGTCAGGACGCTTTTCCATAGAGCGCAGAGGATTTGCACTGAAGACAACCTACAGCCAGAGTTAGGCTTACTGACATACACTCTGCAGGTCAACGGGTCAACGATTTATTAAAATGTACTGCAAAGCCCTCATTCCAACTGTAAAAGTGACGACGGTACCGAAGAGGGCAGTGTATTTAGAACTCCCTTTTCTAGGGGACAGCTGGTCAACAATGACGAGGAAGCGTATAACAGCGGCTGTATCCAGGACTTATAACGCTGCAAAGTTGTATATAATACAACGAACGAGAACTCTAGCAGTCGCCCCGGTTACGAACAAACAGTGTACGTCTGTCACATCTCACTGTTTATACAAATACTCGTGTAGCTGCAGTATGAGCTACATAGGAAGGACAAACCGACAACTAGCTGTTCGTATCAAGGAGCATGCACCCAAATGGCTGGAAACGCAGTTGGAAACGCCAGGAGCCTGTATAGATGCCGATGGACGGCACCTCGCATCTTCCGTTGCAAGGTGCATAATACAAACAGGACACATAGTCAAAGTTCCTGACACGTTCTCGGTGATCTTTCGGAGCAACCGGAAACGCATACTCCAGTTTGCTGAGGCTTTGGACATTAAATGTCACAGTCCCCCCTGTGTGTTCAAAAACAATTTGCGTTGACACTGCGGCTACCCTGGCAGTCGGCATTCTCACGATTTTGATTTTTCATTTTTGGTGTGTCTGTTTAATTCTTTAAACAATGACTTCCGCTCTGTGGAATTTCGACTCATTTAAAATTAGTTACATGTCTATGTGTGATCAGAATGTACGAAATGTTACTCCGGGGAACATCACATGAATTGCGTCTTCTCGTTGTTTTAGTCAAGTTTGACTGATGAGTGTCATTCGTGACTCATTCACTCACCGAGAAACCTAGTCAATCAGTTAGAACCATAAACAACTTCCTTCAAATGTACACTCCGGAACCGAAATTATGCAAGGAAACTCTGATGATTTGTGGGATGATTGAATAGAAACGATTTGATTTTTTTCCCCATAACATATCGCTTCTTGTAATCATTCGTGGCGGGTAAGCCAACAAGTATCGATCAACCTGATACCATTAGATCGCCCAGTGTCTGTCATTGTACTTTCTTCAACACGAACTGCCTTCCGAATGACTCAAAACGTCCTTTCGACGGAATGTATGCAAATCGCCCGGACTTCCGAAATGTGGGTGTGACACAGTGAGGAAGCAAACTCTATCACGTAGAGATTGCCCGAATAAAAACGCAGCCATGATTAAAATTGATTTCTCGTAAATAGGTTTTGTAATGTTCTGAAGTTCCACACGTGACCTTCGCCTGATGATTACCCAGTCACCATACAATGTTAACAGATCACCTACACTGGTAAAAAATATTAATGTATACAAGCAGTCAGAAATAAAATAGAAAAGATAAACAACAAACTAGCTAACTTTACAGACTCCAGCGTTTGTGATCGTACAAGAGCAAAGTTGTTCGCGGGTTGAGAAAGAGTCAGGCCGCTGAGGCCCACAGAGAACCTACCTGATAATGAACCTACGTACTCTCGACCGTCAACCCATCTGACTGGCGTCAGTTTTAACGAATGATTGGAAGCATGACAATGAGACCCACCACTCAGCAGCATCATGCTCCCTTTACTGATCAGCAAAATACTCTGTTCGTGAAGCACGCATGCAACTGTGAACAACTGACTCACATCTGAATGGATACCTTACACATGAATCACAGATCATGCCACACTCATGTTATCCTTTCGACCCAGGTGGCAAAACTAAGTTGAATTATTCGCATGACAGAAGCTATCTGACCAAGCCTTAGTCTGCGCTGTTTTGATTGATGTAAATAAAACCCGAACCATCCAGGATTATTCGACGAATAATCCCGAACTGTCTTCTATATTCAGTGCACCACTCTGCAAACATTGCAAGAACCAGCTGGTTTTAGTCTAAGATGACTGCAATAAGTTTTTTCTAGAGAGAGAGAGAGACAGGCTGCTTTTAATCCTTAAATGAGATTTATGTATAATAATAAGTTAATTCTTTGATGAAGGTATCTGCTGTAAATGTTTCACGCCTCGTAAGCATTCCATGAGTATAATCGCAATCTCTAGTGAGGTCTTCCTCCATGGAGATATACTTCATTGCTTACGGCTTCACATGCTGGGTATGGTTTATTGTTGGCTATGAAACCATGGAGTTGATGTGGCTTTCACTATAAGTGTTCCTGTAGGACAGTGCAACCTGTAATCTGGCATATTGAAAATAGCATCCCCCGTTGGTGTAAGACAGACAGTTGACACTGGCTTTGTTCACTCCTATTGCAATTACTAATTTTGGCAATGTTTTATCCATGAAACTGCATGGTATTCTCTGTTCAAAAAATAACACATTATCTACAAGCTTATCGATTATCTCTGTTTCAGCTAGTCAAGTAAAATGTTTCACTGGGATTTCGAGGGTTAATCCCATGAACCCCACGATCACTTGCATGATCCTACGGAGGGATTTGGCTCGAGTTAAACGGTGTGATTCAGTTGGGTGCGACGAAATCTCAGCAGTGCACAGTCAACCTTCATTAACCGTGTTCGGCCAAAGGAACTTTAAGCGTATGACTGCATACAGCATGATGTTTATGCATACACTCGTTTCCTCAGTGTATCGATGCCCATCGCCTAGTTTGAGTCGTCCTGTTGTGCTCACCAACAACGTTCATTTAAAAAAGTAAACCTGACGATTTGTGTCTGCGTCGATGTATGTTAACATCGATTCATCTGTCTGTGCGTTGCTATCTCTATATTTTGTAGACGGATTTGCTTATCTATGGAAAATTGGATGCTGCAAAATACATTCCAGTATATTTCATTTACCATTGAGTGAAGCTCATTCAGCATAAACAAGCTGATTCGATGTCAACTGACCTAAGTTTGGTAGCTGAGGTCAATCGTGCATTGTCAGAGTTGATACAAGCAGACAGGGTTACTATTTCGATAGTCAGCCATGGGTGCAAGTCAGGTTGTGTTTCGACAGATAGTCCAATATACCACTGTTCTACAGCAATGCTGAAGTTACCACTTTCTACATTGGGACGACGGACAGTATGGAACTCCAAAGAGTCCCCTTAAAAAAATACCGGACATTAATTACGGTCGTCTATATTCTGTTTCTGTGTTTTACTAGTTAACTGTTTCACTCGCTGGTCCTATTTGAACTGGTTGTGTGGCTCACTTGTCAATCGTACTGACTTGTATAAAATCGATTAGAATTTCTTGCTATTATGAGTGCATTGTGATAAGTTTACCTGCAATTAATAACTGCTTTCTTCTGGACTGGTTATGCTTCGCTAAAGGTAAAGCTTGGTAAATCATGTGACGTTTTCCCCAATATTTCATAAAAAAAACGACATGCATTCTGGTTGTCAAGTTGTCGATATTGTGGTATTGATCGAATGTGCGCCACCAAACTGATAGATAAAAATATGCCACTGGCCTTTAGTAACACCATTTCAAGCTTCTTCGATTAACTGCATGTATGCAAAAATTGACAAATAGCACTATCCAATATAGTAGCTCATCCTCATCTCTTTTCACGTCGAACTCAGAGTAAAACCTAGCTATGAACGAACTCCGACGCCCTTGTACATCTTTTCACGAATGTTATTACAAGCTTTCGGTTTTTGGTTCATAGACTAAACCTAGACCTGAAAAGGAAGACAACGTATGATCGTATGTTAAGACCAACAGGTTTTTAACTGGAATGACAGAAAGGTTATTGCAAATTGTACTGTCTAACTATCAGCAGTATCCTCCATAAGCATACGTATATACACATTGGCGTCGTGATGTCCGAACGAGGTAACCCCAAATGTCAGACATGATTGCTGTCTCTCCAGTACCTCCAATGACCACTACACTCCTGAAACGGTTTACATCACACACTTCGGCTCTCATTTCAGCAGGCCATCGACGAAACAACAGAAACAATAGCCCAGCCATCCAAAAGCACCCGAATGGGCGCCATCCCTTCGACCGACACCAAAATGAAAGTGTACCAACCCCGACTATTCAGTGTATTCCTAAGCAGCAGAGGGGGTTAGGTTCGATACTCACGCCAAGTAAACCATTTGAATACTATCCATCACACCTGCGTCAGACGAGCTCTTGAGACCAGTTGAGAGGACCGAGCCTACAGCGGGCTATGTACATTTAACGAAGAACGATCTGATATTCCGGGAGGTGGGCATACCATTCGTGGCAGTTCTAAGAGGAGACCAGTTTTACATTAAGAATAAGTTTGTAGATGCAACTCAGAGTTTGGAACATCAGCATCACAACCTGCGAAGCTGTCTCATCATATCAGAACAGGTGAAGACGGATCTCCAAGACACCCAAACATCAATAAAACGATATTTTAGTTACCATGATTTCGATTTCATGAACCAGTTGGTTGATATTTCACGCTCTTCCTCAGCCGAGGAATTATTTAAGGCAGCAATCATGGTTGGACTAGTTCACTATATCCAGAATCACACAGTACTCCACCATATATAGTATGGATGGCGAGTAGGCTAACAACTAGCACATTGTGGATATATTCATGTCAACGGTGTTTATATGATAGAAAGTCTATAAATCACAACTCCACGATAATGCAAGTCAGGGAACACAAATTCGGTTAGTTATCTGAACCTAAATAACAAATTCGTCGAAAATATAGTTCCAGAAGTCTACCACAAGACGAATTTCACGACAACAAAACAGCTTGGCAAGCTTGAGTGATCTGGATCCGTCTTCACACGCAGTTTAGACCATCGGTGATAAGTGATGGTTGAAGATAACTCCAATGCCGTTAACACCCATGTTCCAGCAAAGTGTCCTCGGGCTAGTAAAAATGACGGAGACCTAATACATTGAGCCAAACTTCTGTTAACACTGAAACGTTTAGCATGGAACAAGAACCAACTAGAACAGACCGAGAATTGTTTTCGCAGAGCGTGTGACATAGCTCGATCCTACTACTGCTGCGATAAAACAGTATCTACATCAATACCGAAAGAAAACATATGTTACAATATGTTAACATTTCATTTACTCTCATCAGTCGCAAACGTAAAACATGCTGACTATATATGACACACAAATAGAGACAGACAGGGTATGGACAGGCATATATTCACACCATATATTATGTGATGACTACCATTGCAACCTCGTGGGTTGCTTCAACCTGTGTGCAGAAAACATCAGTTTCAATTTTGAAGGGCTATCTTATAGACAAGTAGACAGAGCAGCTGTGAGTAGTACGTTAGGCCCAACACTAGCTGACGTCTTCTTTGGAATGGTTGAAAGGCAAGCCTGAGATAATATTGCCAAAGCTTTATTGTACACACGGTAGGTTGATGATACTTGGATTTTTATGGATACAGACCGTTTTGATGTATTTTTTAATCCCCTTACCTCTATTCACCCGGACCTATCCTTGTCTCACAAAAGGGAATCAATTGGAAGTTTAGCTTTCTTAGATGTACTCATCACTAGACGTGAGGATGGAACACTGCAGCGGTCGTTCCATCGCAAGGCAACATGGGGCGGACAATATCTTCAGTTCTCCAGATTTGTCCCCATAGCATACAAGAGAGGTCTGGTCAAAACCCTATTACATAGGGCCAGACATATTTGTACCCCTGATAAGCTGCAGATGGAACAAGAAATGCTGAGAAAAACGTTACTGGCGAACGGATGTCCTGAAAAGTTCAAAGACATTCACATAAAGATGAACAAATGCAATGAGTCATTACAGACGGCTGAAAAGAAAGGTATTCTTACTGTTGCAACTAAAAGGTAATCGTCTAGCAAACGACATCGAACACAAGTTGCAGCGTGCCCTATCTCGTACGCATGCTGCCACCCAATTATGCTTGGTTCTAACCACCAAAGGACCCATTCTACATAATCGTGAACGCAGTCTGTCTGACCATTCTGTCTCTCACGTTGTTTATCAGTTCACTTGCAGATGTGGTGACATTTACATACGCAGGACAGACTGACGGCCATCTCAGCGAGTGGCGGGACACATCGTGAACTGGTTAAAACCGCTCATGAAACAACAATCTGAAACCAGTGAATCCGTTACTCGAAGCCCCGTATCATCGATTGTCAGACATCTCATGATAACGGGCCACCAGGTTGACCTACTCAGATCATTCAAAATATCGTTACATCAACAGAACTCGAAGCTACCGGCCTTTGGCGATGCCATATTGATCAGAACTCACCAGCCGGCGCTATGTGCACAGAAGTGGTTGAAGCAACCCATCGGGTTGCAGTGACAGTGTTGACATAAGACTTAGTGTGAATGTATGTATGCTCATACCCTGTCCATCTCTATTTGTTTGTCATATATAATTAGCGTGGCTTACATTTACGACTGAGGTGAGTAAATGAAATGTTAACATATCGCAATATATCTTCTTTCTACAATGATGAAGTTATTGAAGGGAACCCAGTGTTTCAAGAAAGAATTTGTTTGGCACCCAGAACAGTCTTGATTAAAAACCACAGATGATTCATAATCTTTTCTACAGTGAAGTAGAAGTACACATCATGGATAAGATTAACATTTTGCGATTTCAGGCCTCTGAGGAATTTCAGAAGACAGATAAAGAAGCCACTAAAGTTCTTTCTAGGCGGCGCATAATTGTGGTTGACTATTAACCGTGAGAGACTTGTGAGCACCAGGTAGAAAGTTTTACCGAATTAGTCCAAATGTCAGTTTCACGAGTCAGAATCAAATTAAAGAGTTTACTAGTGTTGTGAACCAAGAACACGAACGGCACAAAGATTGTTTGTTCAGATAATCGACAAGGGGGGATATGCTTCGACATCACCTCAAAGACAATCGCTCATGTGCACATAGCACTAATCCCCAGACGTCAAAGTTGCCAGTGCTAGGTCCGTGTATGGAAATCATCATTTCTTGCCGGAGTGCATTCCAATGTTCCCCCTGCAGTTTTCTCTGGTTAGGTCAGCACCTAAGTACATGACTTCGCCTGACTACTGACGAATATTGCAATGTTCCTCATTACAATGGTACACACATCACCCGCTTCGGAAGTGATATTCAATGTCGTCTTAAAAAGTTGCCTCACGGAATTAGCATAATCGTTTACAGTACATTTTAGTTGCTTCTTATCAACCGGTGGTCTCTTGAAAGCATGAAAACAGTTCACAGTCTCACCTACCATCAAAGATGGGTGCAGAGAATACCGAGCAAATCATCGGGTGGTCACGTAAGTTGCTAAATTGATAGAGAGTACAGAAGATGATTCTCACCGATTTCTGGTTGAAGATCTTGGACCTATCAACAAGGCGAACCATGCTTTTCCTAAAAGGTATTCACAGGTCACGAGTCTGTTGACTGCTGTTTACTTTTGGACAGTGGTTGCTGACAGAGAACTGTACACTAACATGACATACCTTGACTGTTCCAAAGCCTCCAGTAGTGTTGGTCATTTCACCTGTTACGGACACTCTATAAGTATGGCATCGATAAGCGCCTATTCAAGTGATTTGAGGATTATCTAACCGGAAAAAAATTCAGTATCAAGACCAGCGGTCCATGGAAACTCATTTGCAGTTCACTATCAACGAATACAAAATCATATTCGCCATCAAACACTGTGCTGACAACTACCTTGACAAAACTAAGCTACTTGTGTCAATAGGTAAACCAGATCTAGGGACTCTGTTGACGCACAATTTGTGCAGTCACGTCCAGAAATGAACAGCTTACAGTGAACCTTTTAGGAACAATTTACGGAACCTTCCACCCTGAAGTGATTCCCCCTATGTTCACCTCCATAATTCGCCTACACCTGGAAGCGAACATACGGGCCTGTCCCCCTTATCTTAGAAAGGATCTGGTACTTGCTGAAATTGTTCCAGACCGGGTCATCGGAAATGTTATGCAGCTCCGGAAAATTCTTAGCCCAGAGAGGTTAGCAGAAGTTGGTCAATTCTCAATGAATTACAGAAATATTCAGAGAACCACAGTTTTTATCTACAAAATACTCAACCTGAGTCATTATTCAGCACATCTCCTCCCATTAATCAAGGACGAATGTCTACGAGGTCCCTGGTTGAAACTCGTTCATGGAAAAGGCAGGCTACCTTGCACAGAGTACTGTTTCTAAATTAGAATTTGTTCATATCGTAACTCATGACCCACCTCTAAGATCGCTGCCGAATCTTTTAGGAATTTTGAGTTTTTACTCAACGCTCACATAAGACAGGGACAGCCTGTGTTATAAGCATCTTAGCGGCTGTTCTAACCCAGTTCCACAAGTCAAGAAATAGGCATATCCGACGGAATGTTGTTTCAGTGTTCCGTGGTTATATAACTGCATGCCAGCAGCCTCATTGAAGTTTCCTTTTATTGCTTGTACTCATCTGTTTATTACGCCTATAAACCCCTTAAAATAACTTTTCTTCAAGCAACACAGAGGTAATAATGCACTGACAAAACTCTTTTCTCTTCTGTAAACATTTTCGAACCTGTGATTCTACAAGCAGAGAGGTAAACTCTAATGGTGCAAAGAGAGCGATATGTTTGTTGCCTGAAGCTGAGTCGATCTTCACAATCACTTTCTTTGGCAATTTAGATTGCCAACCACAATAAGCATTGGGGGAGAAATCTCTTGTCATTGTATTGCTTACATTCCTACACTTCAGTTACTTCGTGAGCTACTTATAAGTAGTATAATTTTACCAGCTAAGTTCAACTACGACACTTAGGATTTTCCTGTTCGGTCGTCCAGAAGCAAAAGTAATTTTACACTACACTACTACTATCCAAACAAGAAGCGTTTTAACAAAACTATTCGTCAGAGAAGTGTGTAACAAATGTTACCAGTGTATGAACAATTTATCCTTTTTTCAGTCATTGGAACCAAGCTCCTGTATGTCATGGTTAACATACTATTTTTGTATTCTATTTCCAGCAACGTGACGCGTTCTTACGCCAGCCAGCTGACACCCTTCCAAGGTATGGTAGTCACAGTGTACATAACTTCCTGGACTAATAGTTTATCTGATGCCTTCAGTAACTAACAAATATTGCGGAGGTCATGAACACTACCACATTGACGATAGTGCTCAACAACATGTCACATTGCTTCGCAACTAACTGACCGTACGCGTTGGTATTTGTAAAATAACTTCTGTATGTCTACGTTGACTTATTCCCCGCAAGCGGCTCCTTAAAAAGTGCAAGGTCCCACCGTCAAGGGGGCTATCCATCTTTATTTGACCGGAACAAGCGTAGTGGGCTAGTTAGATTTCACTGAGTTCAACCGAAAACCTTTGGCAGCAAGATGTTGCAGCGATGTTGTATGTGGCGGCCGGGCGACCAGGTGGGATAAAAATAGCGGATATTCCCCGCCATCTTCTTGTATTCAACCGTGGGGGAATGGTCAAATTGGCCGAGCCAAAGCTTGTTGTAATAGGTTCGAATAATCACACAGATGAATCTATTCGACCAGATCCAGCTTTGATGTTGAGAAATGTATCGTCTGTCAACTCAATCTGATAAACACAGTGATTCTAAGGTTCTCGGAAGCATCGAAGCGGTGACAAAAGAAATCGGATTTTATGAGGTATCAAATGTAAAAAAAAAACAGAAAAGTAGACGAAAACGAATGAATTCAGATGTTGAGAAGACAGTTCATAGTTACTAGTGTAAGAAAATGCTCAAGAAAGACGTAAATATAAGCGATATGAAATTAGAAAATAGATTTCAACGTTTCTGAAATTGCCCTCCCGTAAGTTTGCTTCGAACTGGAAAAAAATGTTCGGAAATGAAAGGGATGTTTCATTTGAAGACATCCAACATTCCGCAGCTACTCATCAGCTTATAAAACATACAAACCACATATAGCAAGCGGTTTAATCATTTTACTGCACTACTCTCCGATGTGTACCAAAATCAGACACAGACAGAATAACTACTGCGAGTCAGTGGTGGGTTTGGCGTGAATTTTTGAAACATGCTGTACAAAATCTCTTCTGTCAAGACTATAACGTAGTGTTTTCAAAAGAGGTTCGAGAATTTGGGATATTACTAATAAGCAGCTTGGCAGATTTAAGATTTCAGATGTGACTCAACTGTGAAAAGTCAGGGCTTCGGCTAGATTCGAACCAGCGACAGGAACACCACGCTTCAACGCGGCAAGCGCTCTACCAGCTAAGCTACGAAGCCACGCCAGGAGCTCGGAAATGTCATATATGGACTCGGCTACTCACCCGTTCAAATGTCCCTTATGAAGTCCACCAAGTGCTCAACAGTGGCGTTGGTGGATTTCAGCGTGAACTGTTTGATAAATCCTGCTGGGGCAATCGATCTCCTGGATCATTTGGTGAATTCCATATGAAACAGTGGGACGGGTGGGTAAACGAGTCCAAATGTGAAATTTACGAGATCCTTGCGTGGCTTCTTAGCTCAGCTGGTAGAGCGCTTGCCGCGTTGAGGCATGGTGTATCTGTCGCTGGTTCAAATCCAGCCGAAGCCCTGACTTTTCACAATTGGGTCTCATATAAGATTTGAAACATTTCAAGTTGAACACCATGCATGCTTTATCGTCGACTCAGCACTCGAACAGGCCTTCCGGCTAGCCCACTTGGGAAAGAAGCAAGAAATTTGCGTTTCGTTTATATTAGAACCCATTAGTAGTGGATATCTTCGTCCGAATCGGAGGTTGCACTCCGACCCTCATACTTGTGAGATTAGCTTGCTTATTCATTTTTTCGTAGTGATCAGAGAAGCTCAACACAAGGTCGTGTTTGAATGTCTGAATATGATTATTTGGTAGTGTCTGTTATGAGACTACTGACGTCATGGGCTTGTATTATGAACACGACGGCCGAGATACAGAGTCCGGTTCAGATGAGAAGAAGCATTACCAATGAGCTGTAATGTCAGCGAAACCCAAATTTCATGCTCTCTCTTAAAATAGGTCAGCCGAAAGGCTTTTCTGGTTGCTAAGACTGCGAACAAGTGTAGTTGGTGTTCAGTTCGTATCACGTACTTGTTTGCCAGGTATTCGTATTAAAGGACATGTTGCTATTGTGTGTGGAACGAGCACAATACACTACCGCATTACTGATGCATGACCCACTGTAAGGTACACATTATTTCTCTGAAATGTAAGCAGAAAAACCGTGATGACTTGTAACAACCGGAAAATGTTGCCGAACTACTAGCCAGGCAAACTAAAGTTAGAAGTGTTTGTAGTTGTTAAGCTTCATACTCCACACGGTCACAAACAGCTTCTGTAGAATCGAGATCAGAAGGAATGTATGGACCATGAACTTCCAATGATCTAGTCAACCACAGGGGTTGTCAATTAGGCATGTAACTACGACATTAAATACCTGGGGTAAAAATGTAGAACTAAAATCGAATGCGTATGAAATACTCTGAATGAATCAATGAGAAGGTAACGAATGTGTGGTTGTATAGATTCTCAAATACAAAACGAAGAACTATATCGGAGAGTTGAAATTAATGAAGTCGGAGAAATAATTTCCACACTCGATGTAATAGGTCGAGTTCAACACTGAGAATCAGTGATACTGGGAGCTAAAATATTTCAGTGTAATTAATTTTCGGCCAGTCACTCGTGTAAAGCAAGAAGCAGCAGAACAAACCTCAAGTATGTTGTCACGGCAACAAATCAAAGCAACACCTGTGTAATCTCAAACCGAATTATGGAGTAGGTTAGCGAAATGATGCATACAACTATGTACAAAATTGATTATGTTGAAGACAATGACCAGCTGTAAATACTACACGCTCCATCTGGCTTCACATATCACTGTCCATACGTCTATGTATGGGATACCACCTGACTAATCAATCACAAGTCACAGGTGAAACTATAACATTTATGTACAACAGTGTGCGACAAACTAAGTTAACAACTCGAGACACTGCCATGAGCACCGTGTGTGCGACATCCAGCTATAGGTTTGAAACTAATGCTTTCGAGACCATTTTTAAGATTACATCTTATAAATATGAGAATAGATAATATGGCCTCCTATCCAGCGGTTTTTGCTTTCAGTCCTAGTATGCGATGCCAAAATAAAACGATTCCTGGTTAGGAAAACACTGAACCACAACCAATCCGGAAAAGAGAATGGTATTTGAATCCAGCCTTATCTGAGACCGACGGCGATAATCGGTGTTTAAGTAGAACGAACAAGCAAAAATGCAATGAATCCATCCAAGCGTAGCTTTAGAAAAAGCAAATTACCCTATGGAAAAGCGGCATCGTTCGCTTCAAATGAACCATTTTGTTAACACTACAAGCAACATTAACCAAGTAAATAACCAAAGTAAATGTTGCCCAAAAAGGCGTGTAATTTGTTGTGTTCAAACCATTTTACACTTCAATAGAGTGGCGTTGTAATTGGTTTGACTTCTCCATAAGTAATGGACAGATAAACAAACGTGTAGAACGTGCATGCAAATAAATGTCCGTCATCTCCTGGATCTTAACAAATTCACATTTTCTCCATTGTTTCTTGACCAACAGTACATTAAGTATGATCATAGTGGAGAGTGGAACTAACCCAATTAAAGGAAATCTTGATGATGAACAAAGCCATCCCAACAAAATAATCGACTCAATAGACAAACTATGCTTGTGTAGTAACAAATAATGTGAGCTGCTGGTAGTTACATTCACTACACCATCCATACCTAGTCTCTCAAGTATTCAACACCCACGGTAATGATGACAGGTGAGAGAGGTGGGGTAGGCCTTGTCATGAGGAGCGATATTAGGCGCGCGTGTTACGTCGCTACTAGTCAGCAAAGTTTGCTCGATTACAGAAAACGGCAGACAGTGACCAGAGCAGGCTTTTTCGAAGAGCACATAACAGTTACTTTGCCAAAACGACACCTTGCTGATGTAAAATATGCACACTGAACACTGTACTGACCAGAAACACAGACCCATTATTCACAAGGGCCACAATGAACGGGTGTTGGGGGAATTGGGTTCACATGTAAAAGCATCATTTTTAAGTCCGATACACAGTTCATTGTTGTCGGGTGAACACGTTGATCTTCTTGAGTGTACCCGTTTATTTCAACCTTGTATTGTTTCGCTCTTCTTACTAAGTGTAATATCAGCGAGTGGGCATTATTTTATATGTTCAGTCAACTCACCCTCGAGTAATTTTTACTTTGACTTGTATTGTAAACCGGACTGTTGCAACAACATTTACGTGTTCAAAATGTTTGCCATGTGGTAAACATTTACCAACTTGTTATTTGTGTAAATGGTTTCAGTACCCATTCACGTTCATCAACTTGTTTGTTTCTGTGAATTGAACGTTTTGTGTAGCACCCACCTGTTTAACTTGTATCTGTACAATGAACTCATCATTTGTGCTGATCTGTCTGTACTTCATAGTTTCGTACAAAATTTACTTTATTCTGTTGTCCGCCTTGCAAATCCGCCATGAAGAAATGTATGAAAACTGACATGTGAAAGGCGTGTGTTATGAGGATGAACGTATGTATCATTGAAGTTAGGCCACAAGGCGGACAACCATGCACTGTTTATCGCATACATCTGTGTTCATTTTACATAGATTGCCTCGCCCTAAAACTGTATGCTTTTTCACTTTGTGGAACTCAATATGGCAGCGGTTGTGAATAGTTCCGGTCATCTGGACAGACCGACAGTTAGGACATCTTGCCCATGAAAAGGATGGGTATAAATGAAGTTTCAAGAGGGATTTTGTGAATTTTTACCTGCTGACCCCAACTTTTCCATCGTCAGCTCACTGGGATCCTCATTTAGGGTTGTCATGAAGTCCACTAAGGAGTCGAGAGTAGGCACATGGAGGTAGATTTTTGATAGTCACTGAGATTGAGCATTTGTTCATTGACTAGAATGAGCATAATTTCATGCATATAAGCGAAGGTGTTGAAAAAATTTGACAGTTATGAATGCGGCAAACCACATCGGACCACACTGAACCTAGTAGAATATTTAACATTATATTTCAAGCTATAAATCGTTAAGGATTTTCGAGGGGATCTCAAACGCAGACTGGAAAAGCTGAAGCTGCTTCAGTGGAAAGCAGAAACAAGTATTCACTTAACAAAGTAATTCTGAGCAAAGTTTTTTAACAGGAGCGCCATGGCACAAAATACCGTGAAAAAATCCTGAGGCAGCGCTTTGCAAGTAGTTCATTCTGGCCACATGTGCGCCGCGCGAACGGTAGCCGTTTTAAAGAAGGGAAATTACCGGTGATTTGCTCCTATTCAATGCACACAGTAAGTAGGTTCAAGGGGGGAATCGTTCCCTTTGTCACAAATCGTCGTCGTCATCTGGTTTTCAGATAAGCGCCAATGGAATTTTCAACCAATCAGGACAGTTTCCACAGCTACGAGCCATCCGCCATCGACATTATAAACACTGCGACAGAACAGTGAAAAAGACGCCATGCGAACAGCAATTCGGACCATGGACCAAGAAATTAAGGTCTGATGCCCTATCGACTGAGCTGTCAGGGCACACGCAGCCCATTTTGTGCAAGCAATACAACCAAATGTTTTTCATAAATATAAACACTTCACATATACGATTGTGCCTCATTGGTTTTCCACTTACACTTTACTAGCAAGCATTGCATCTAATAAAATATTTTCACGTTACACGGTTACCAATTCTATACAGTGTGGTTATCTAACAGGTAACAGCTTAAAGGTAGCGCATCGAAATATGCTCCCACTTTTCTTACTTACACACCTACAAGAGAAAAATAACATAAACATTGAGATACATAGCAGCTAACCTATGACTGGCAAGCATGCATGCGGTACTCTCGTTCATTTTACTGGTTTGACGATGACACCGTCAACAACCACACGCATGGTAATTGGTCATTTCCTTGGAATATACATGGTATGCGACGCTGGCTTTCAGACCAACAAGTGATCTACGATTACAGGTTGCTGGCAATATGAACCAACAGTTCTAATCATGAGAAAGCCAGTACCAATCTGTAACATAGCGGGCATCGCTGACAGATTTTCCGAACCACTTACTACACAAAAGCACTGTCACTAAACTGACTGATGTGCCCAGCAAGACCGTCAGGATTGCAATTACGAATGGAGAAATTACTAGTCAGGAAATGAACAATGTAACATCGTTAAAAAGTAGCTACCTTGAAATGAGTCAGAAATCTGGTGTTGTTAACTGTGCCACATTTCAATGGTTCATATGTATACCCAAGAAACTTAGCTATGCCCGTATTGTAGATGGCATCATATGCCGCAAGGCAGTGCATTTCGTAGGCTTGCTACAAGTCAAGGTGTTCAAGTAACTGACTGACTAGTTCAGCTCACACATAAGCTGAGTTCATAAATAGATAAGTGTAGAGAAAACAGCCGAGGCTGGGGGGGGACAGAAACATATTCTGGGTGAGGTGGCCTAAAACAGTGTATCAGTTTGACGATAAGTATAAATTTAACGTCGAAGAAACTGTCTTGTGTTGTTGCAAGCTATTCCGGTGGACACTACATAAAGTAAGCTTCGGCCTCAGTATGCGAACGGTTCAAAGAGAGATCGATGCTATTGCTTTGTGGTTACGTGAATGAAGAAACAACACCTTCGGTTATTGTGCATTGTAGCTGTTTGCATTGACTCTGTTGAATGAACATGAAATACTTACTGTCCTTACAAACACACGCAGAATGCCTGAATGAGTGCATCGGTCGTTTACTGTTTGTTGGTTGAATTAAATTAGGGAGGCACCCGGTTCTACTGTTTGCAGATAGTGTGTCCTGCCATTGCTGTCGGTATAACGCTATCCGAAATCCGACCCATATTTTTGTCACCATACTGTGCTGCCTTGGTACAACGAATTATATAGTCTGTTGAGTTCAAAATTAGGAGGTCGCTATTGGAAAATGTCGTACCGGGAGTTGAAAGAGGACTTTGGAACAGAGTGGTCGACAACTTTCACACTGACATTTAGTTGTCGTGCCTTAGCTGAGGTCAGTAGTGCAGTGATTAACACGGTTGTCTCACGAAAGTGTGGTCGGAGTCCGAATCCCGGTTATGGCGAGGATATTCACTACTGACGAGCTATAAGAAGATCTAAACTTAAGTCTAATGCTTCTTTTGAAAGGGGCTGGCTGAAAGGTTCATAATAATGAGGCGACTTCGATCAGTTGAGTGCTGTTCAAAGTAGATAACTTTCACACTTTCCAGACAAGGCACTTCACCAAATGAGGCTGACTCGATGTTCATTTTGACTGAAAGGCATCTGCAGCTGCCTAGCCCGAAGAATCCATTGGTCAAAGAAATCGTACGCATGGTCTATTAATTAGTACGGTCAATGAAGCAGCTTTGGTGGCAGACCGTAACAGGTGTGCGTTCCATTTGGGCAAAACAAACAGATAGTGTCGTAGGAAAAGATAAACGACCCTTTAACAGCCAATCGTGGACTGGGATATCAGCACCTCGAAATATAGTCATCCTGGAAGGACAATATTGAGAACAGATGTCGTGGCAGCAAGTCTTTGTTAGTGAAACCATTGACAGTATGGCTGAGGAAGAAGTGGTCTCTTTTTTCCGCTGATCGTGTAGAGTCTTGACCGTGGACTGAATCAACATCATCCTGTAGTGTAGGAACGCTTGTGTTATCACTGAACTGTTGAACCCAGGACTCTAAAATAAACTTTTTTAGATGGAACTATGATTCACTAATACATCCTCAAATCGACTGGTGCATGTTGTGTCTGAATTTGGGCAAACCCAGTGTCAGCGTGCAACACCTTCGTTCTTTGGATCAAGATTAAACATAATAGAGAGCTGGGAGACGCTGCAAGAGAAAGCTCTTCCTTCAAGACCTGGGAAATGTTCTTGCCACACTCCCCTATAATGAACAAAGCACTCTTTCAAAACCTGCCGTTCCACCACACTAACGTTGTCACCTCGTGACCAACTCTTACAGTGTAAGTCGACGAGACCGGTGGCTGACAGAGTCTAACTATGAAACCTCGAACCTCCCGGTGTGGTTTATAGCTCATCGAGTAGGGCGTTGGCTGTATTTGAACATGTTGCTTCCACCGCTGATTTGGATCCAGCTGGAGCAATAATTTTTCATTATCGGGTCTCCTAAAAACTGATAGAATTGGCATGATTTAGTTGACTGAGTATCTGTGTCACCCACATGCGACAGAATGCGTGACATTGACAGTTCATCCTAATCAGCATGTGCTGCTTAACAAC
Source organism: Paragonimus skrjabini miyazakii (assembly GCA_014338405.1). Taxonomy (NCBI): domain Eukaryota; kingdom Metazoa; phylum Platyhelminthes; class Trematoda; order Plagiorchiida; family Troglotrematidae; genus Paragonimus; species Paragonimus skrjabini miyazakii. Next base: position 141,645 of record JTDE01000806.1, read on the forward strand.
TAAAAGCCAAGGGGTAGACAGAAGTGCTACCGCAGACGGCGCTATACTTATAACTTTCACTATTAGGCGATTGCTAGGCAACGGTGACAAAGAAAATATATGACAACATTCGTATCTATAATCAAAAACATTGTGAATGTATGTGTATTGCAGTAGATCAAGATGCAACCAGTTTACGCTAGTATCTTCCACAGCTTGTGCAACCACTTCTGTTAGAGAAAACATAGGCGACAACTAGCTGTCTGTACTGAACAGCACTTCCCGATGTGTATCGGTGCAAAACCAGAAACTTAGGGGCTGTGTAGAGGTTGGTAAATGACACCCGGCATCACCCATAGAGCAGCCCGTCATCTAAACCGGAGGGAAATTCAACCGGAAATTCTTTTTCTAGATGCGCGACACAACACCTACTGTTTAACCGGACCTCTTCAGTGTTAAGAAACAATTTGCCGTGGCAGTACGACTGCTGTGATAACGTAATCCCTAAGCCTTAAAATCTCAGTTATCTACAACCTATATTTTAAGTCCCCTTCATCTTCCCAATCACCTTTCGCTTTGTGAATAATTTTCTTACTCCGGAGGAACTCATAGTTTTCCTATGGCACTGTCTACGTTTACTAAGCAAAAGTATTGTTTTATTTATGATATCGTCGACGATGCTGCTGAAAATAACTAATTCGGCCTCTTGACTGAATTTGCTCCCCACTCTTCCAAACACCACCAAGTACGGCACTCAAGCGAAGTTGACGACGACATACTTCTCAAATCACCCTCCTACAAAGCAGATTTCATCTCACCGTGTTCTCGTTGATTTAGTTCACGAGAAAGTCAACGTGTACTACTTGATTCTCAAAAATACACTTACACATCCTTGTAAGTTTTTTCTCCGTAAAAGCCTGGTAGTCAACATTTCTGTTTAGTTGGATGTTAACTGCATCTTAACATCTCAAAACGGTAAAAACTGGTAGATAAATGAAGTTTCAAATGCAAATTTCCTCCATATTATGGACCAAAACATTTTTCCAAAAGGAATCTTAGCAGTTACAAGAGCTGATATGTAACCTGTGCGGACTGAGAGATTTTGCAGTTTTATTACCTAAAAATTAACAGAACTAATTACAAATCTTGTCGGTGGTCAACTGCAATAAGATATCAGTGGTATGGGATCCAACATTGATTGTACAGTAATTTAGCCTAGTTTATGATTAACTTAAATGATACCGGAATAAATGATACTGATCGACGTGGAAACATACCAACAGATGAAATTTAAGGACTCTGAGATTTGTCGGTCTAGCGCTGACAGCGTTCATATCAAGCGCTCTTTCGGCTTGAACATGAGCTTTAGCAGCATGACTATTTTGCTTTAGGACCGGGTTCATGTTGAAAGTGCCCAGTCACGATTCTTCAAACATGCAGGCAATAGGAAACTTGATTACATTCAGTTAGAAGAACGGTCATATGAATTCGCTGAATCAACAAATATGCTCATGTTTAAAGAAGACCGAGTTGGAACAGCCTGATCAATATATGAAATCTCCCTGTCAGACGCTAGTGAAGTAGGTGATATATCGTCCTGAATTGTGAGTTGTCAGTGTATGATTAAATTCGAAAAGGAACCACCTGTTTCACCCAAACCAGAATGTACATACAAATCGAAAAATGGCTCACTAAGAGTACTTCAGAAAATTTGGATTCGGATTGATGCGATCCGTCAAACAGAATAATACGCGTAACTTGAAATTATCATCGTTTTGGACTTAGGAATCTGGCAGAAACAAGTGGGTCAATGAGTCATTCTTCAAGAATGTTGAAGCTTTAAGACCAGTCAAATGAGTCACAGATCAATGTACATTTACATGAAAATGCTAGGCGAGATAACTTTCAACAGGAAATGTGTCTGAGGGCACATACGTAGATGCAGTGAATGATTCACTGGAAACACAGGAAAACACAAAAAGTGTCGTCTCGTAAACATACTACGTTATGCTTACGGTTAGTATTCTAAATATGGCCTAATTTTTGATGGCAACCAAGCACCGTAACAGATTCTAAAAATGTCCTCACATTAATATGACGATCCCGTGGATTCCATATACCACACAGGATAACAAGGTAACCGAGTCCAGATGCGAAAGCTCTGAACACCAATATGGCATTGTAGATTGACCAGCTGAGCTCTTGATGCGTTTGAGCGCATCGTTTTTGTGGTTAGTCCGAACCTAAATGAAGCTCACACTTTCCGACATTTGAGTCTGTTCTTTTTCAACCACTAGTGATCTGGTGACTTTTCAATCTCCATAGCTGATTATACACTACAATGACTTGGCTCTCGCTTGTACTTCGTCCGAATAGTGTCGTTTGTCAAAGAGTAATTGATTATAGTTTTTCCAGGAACCTGAATGGGACACAGCATCAGCATTGTAACTGTACAAATACAGAAAACCATAAAAAACTACTTTTATGTAACGAAAAATCTTGAAGATTAATGCGAACAAAATTGAGTGATAAACATTTACTTTATTGACCAGTTTATTTTTCCAAATTTGGCAACCCAAATTTAACGGCCAAGGGTGCATGCACAATCTGATGACGAACTTTAAGGTCGTAAACTAAAACAGTAAGAATGTTTACATTTAGTTATAATAGTCGATAATAAATGGTCAACTTTAGGAAGTGTAAGTGCAATCTACTCTGTCGTCTAATTATATTGTACACAAAACAAAATAGTAATTACGAAGAAATTGCATAAATAATAATTTATAAGATCTTGGTATCCTATGATCAGCAAAAACCAGAGGTTTTTAGGTCAACCCAATATGACGAAATTCAACCCTCCGTTTTTTCCTGACCGACTACTATAGTTACACCATAATTGCCCTATCGCATTATATTAGGGCACGCGAGTTATTCTCAGAATCAGAATCTGTCCAACCGCTGTTAATGGATAGCATGACTGACCACACTGAAAACGTAAATTTCAGCTCTGGAAACCACAAACGAAACCAGTAGTGTCTTAAAAGCAATCCGGTCATTCAAACACTCAAATTCATATGGAGACCCAGTTTTATCAAAAGTGCCGACAAACTGACAATCGTAATAAAAAGGTATAGTTTTTTTCTTGTAAATCTGAACTATTTTATGGGAAAAGCGACATGCTCACATACCATTTGCCCATTCCGACAAACAGTAGTTGAATGGCAGGAAGAGTACGAACAGGGTTGGTGAGAAAATTTGCGATACAGTTTCGATCGAGATCTACAGACATGGTCAGTATGCACAAAAGAAACACACAAATCTTTGGTGTTCGACCACGGTTGTCTAGGCTAATTTATTTGTGTCAAGTAAACTAATCTTTTAAGCAACAAAATGATCCATTGGAACGTTCCTGGTGAATTTCCAAGTTCACCATCGATGACACAAATAGTACGAATGTGTTATTTTGACTGATTAAGTAACACATTCTGTACGTACCACTTGTTACTGATTGCTTTTCTTGAGGTTTGATAGAAGTCTCCAGGTTGTGACTTCGAGCACCGACTGTGAAGTTTTACGCTGGGTGAGGTCAAGTTAAAAACCATAGGACTATAACCAAAACTGGTTGGAATCGGACTCGGACAGTGCAGTGCATCGTAGACAGTGATGAAACAAAACAGATTCTTCCAAGTAATATTGTACTGTCTGTTTTGACACTGCTTACGAAATTCAAGTAAAATTGTCAAGGGCTGTATTCTATCCAACAGATTAAAAACGGAAATCGAGACCGAAACCACTAGCTGTGTAAATATTCATTCATCAAAACTGTTGCTAAGTTATTCGTAGGGAAGTTAGTTTTAATTACAACCGAGAAATTGGATGAAAACATTTCAAAAGTTAATCAGCAATTTAAAACAAATCCATCTCTTAAATCCATTTGAAGCTTGATGTCGGTACTTGTGACAGAGGAATCTTCAAATACATAACACTTTCAAACAACCGGAGCAAATTTGCATTTCACGAGTGAACATCTTATGAAAGTTACAATCACTCATAATTAGAGTGATCAAGATAAGCTGAAATATACATTTTAATTAAACCGGAAGATCAAGAAAAATGTTTTTAAAAAATGACGGAAAATGTCACATGTATCACACGAACCACCTCGTTGGTCCAGATGATTGAGTTTTCTCTTCACTCAAATCTGTAGAACGGTTATGAAGTTTCAAAAGAAGTTTGGTCACTCAGATCTACGAATGACAAGATAGTTGACTGTATCAACACCCAAGCGAATCACATTTTGTTAATTAAAACGTTTAGCTTATTCATCGGACCCATAACAGAAGCTGTGATCAGATTATCCATAGTGTTTCCAATTATCAAGTTTATTAGAGGTGTGTCATAACCACCACTGACTTTCATATGAATAAAGCCTGTTGCATTTTGTTCTATTGGCAAGGTCAATCCCAACAGCTTCTAGTAGTGGGTCAAAAATGCTAGATCCATCCACTAATCCATAAATCCCGAGTTAGATCGTAACACCACAGGCCACCACAGCTAGGATGCGCCCAGCGTCACATTGACAACCATGATGTTTATCCACATGGAAGAACACACAAGAGCACTGGTATAAGCGGAGCGTCGCTATATTGAAAATACCTCTAGAATATATTATCTAGAAAAGTTCTTTTAACTCAGAGCTGGCTCCTCTGTTCATGAGAACGTACACCCTTAAACCAAGCTTATTGCTATAAAAAAACAATCTAGTCACCTATATACATGTATACATCGCTAACACATAAGTGTATCGGGTGAACAAGTTAATTATATCAACGCCAGTTCAGCTGACAAAGGCCTGTCGAAAGAGCTAAGTGTCTGTCAGCACTATTAACTTGAGCTTCCACACTACGGCTTACCACAGATGTCAACGGAAACCTGTACACCGTTCATATTCATAGCTACGAACCTTATCAGACATGTTGAATTGCATTCATTGTATCAATCAATCACCAGTCAGACCACTAATGGAATCGACATAATGTGGTTTCATTTTGGACAGGGCAGGCCAACACACGCACCAACCGTATTCTCTCGCTTTGGATATCAAGTAGTTAATGATCTACTTGATATACCTAGTTTCTAAAACGTTCATGTTGCTGGTAGCGAATAAACGCTGAACTGTTTCGGCTAAAGCGGGTGTCTTCATTAGTCCTATGCCAATGGGTTGAATCAGTTTCGTCAGACAAAATGAACTAGGATATGGCTAAACAAATGACGAGAATCTGTCGGAATTTTATTCGTCCTGATGAGATGTGCCCACAAAGTGTGACACACTGCCGCAAAGTTTGGTATAATCCAAACAGTACAGTATACACATGCTCTTCCGTTCCCAAACTTCTCTCTTTTGATAGTCTTCGTTTCGAAATAACATGGTAATGTAAACGGGTACAATCACGGTCGAGCTTACCACAATCTGCATCAATTGTACCAATCGGTATAACTCGGTGTTTTCGGGCAGCGATGGTAACTTTTCCCCACCTCGTCAACTGCTCTGATAAATAATCGAAACATGTTCATTTGGAACTTAGTAAGACAACTGGTATTGATGGTTAATGATGGGACACATGTCTGTAATACCTTCAAAATTTACGAGCACGTTTCCTTACTTAGGTAGCAAAATATACATTGCTTATGAATAAGTAGCCTTCGTTTAACTGCATAATCCCTAATCCGATCTGTTTCACTTTTATCTCCCGTCCTACAGGTATTTAACAGTTGTGTATCGTTGGTACGAAACTGATGAGCAAGCTTCATCGAATATGGTCTACTGAGCTACGTTTGCAAACTAAGATATGCACCTTGAGAGACAGAAATGTCTTGGGTGTTTTGGTGGTCATGTGTACCAACTTCCCTGTATTTAAGGTTGGCTGTCTGGCGCAGAAAGAATTCTAACTTCCGAGTCCTAAAACTGTGGCGGTAACCATTATATTCTTCTCAAAGAGAAGCGGAGCAAATTGTAATCAGAATTGCGTTTTCGTAGCTGGATCTCGAAATGATTTGTATTGGGTTTTAGATTCATATGAATACTCCGTAGGATTGGACGGAAAAGATTTCTTTAACAGAGTGGTTCTTGTTGCGAACCGCACTTTTACTGAAACGAGTCAATCATCACACCAATACGCATAACTTATCAGACAATGTATGAGAAGTGTGAAAAGTCGCTGAGAGAAATCCGTTTGTGACGTGATCGAACGATGGATAACAATCAGTTGGATACACGATCGCGTGATGCAGCTAACTGACTGAAGACAAGCTACACGCGCAAGGCGAGTGGGTGGTTCAAAGAGCCCAGTGAAAACAGTACAGCCAATAAACTAGGCTACGTACTGTTCCATCTTGTTTTGCCCCAAAAATTGAAATATGTAAATGAAAAGTAACATGAGTGAAACTGACGTTCCATTTGATCACCAAAATGGACTCCTCATAAATGTGATAAATAGAATCGGAAATTATTAAGTCAATTGCATCACGACAGAAACGTAACGAACGTTTTTACACGTATTTGGGTGCAGGCATAGTGAATAGCGTTTGGTAATGGAGCATGTTTTACAGGGCTTCTGCTCGAAATAACAAAACAACAGAAGTGACTGTTTCCGTCTGGCCAAAACAAAAATGCATGATAATAGTCGTGGAATAGGTGAGATATTTAGCAGATTATTGTAAATCCTCGAAAGAGTACGCTGGTTCGTCCACGATGTAATAATGCGCTTGCTAGAAATCAGATTCTACTCCTCGTAATAATTAACACGGAAAATCTTGGTCCCGAAAATAAAGCGACTATCCCCGTTAGTTGCTCCCAAGGCAAACCAAAAGACGGGCGCAAAAAGCAGTTTTGTTCCGCTCCAACAAAGTATGCGAAGAGGAGAAAATTATGCGGTATTTACATGGGGCATAGCGACCTACAAACTTTCTCGAATCAGAAAATCAAGGTAGAATCACTGAAAATAATATTAGAGGTCACTAATCCACCAACGAGCATGGCGAAATAAAGGTCGAACAAGTGAAACAACGGTAAAGGCTACTTCTCGACTATTCACGATATTTCAGCTCGTTCTGATTGGATAAAATCGTTTTCTCGAGGAAGGAGGAGGTCTTGGACTGAAAAAGCGCACTCGCTGAAACAGATTTCGTAATTTATCTATTATGATGAAATCCGGTTATGACGGCTTAACTAAATGGTCCCGCTCGTTTCACTATGGTATCGCTACATATTGGTATATGCACAAATGTACCAGGATAAAAGAAATCATTTCAACACTCAGCTGGATTCACGTGCATAGTGAATATAACTCAGTACATATGTGCAAGTATACATATGTTTGTCGAACAATGATGTGAAGTGGAGACGTCACAAAAAGCGCTCATCAATTGGTGTTAGTCCGTTACATTTAAGCAAGCAATGCGAACTTTTTCAAAGATTAAATGTACACGAATTCAAGCAACATTAATTTATTTGGCCGGCCTTCATGCAAACGAAGGGAACAGTGACATTATGTGGTAATAATAGACCTATTGTCTACCATTGTTACAATACAACAGCGTGAGTGGCAGAAAGGTTGTCTATTCAGAAAATTGACAAAGGTATATGCTTGAACACTAGTTCGAACACAAACACTTACTTGCACATAACAATAATTTTTGGACGCTACAGCTGCCAGTAATATATACATGCATCGAAAACACCCACTCTTGTCAGAGTGCACCTCAGTGCTGCTCTTGTATTTTTCTGTCATTACTTCAGTACATTAATGGATGCTTCCACCTGATTATTCACGAGTAGTACAATATGGTCATTTATTCTCACCAAACCAAGCTTACAAGCACTTTGCCTGTCAGAAAGCTTGAATTCAAGACGACCGTTGAACAATGGATAGATCTAAGGTTCAGTGTCGTTACCGACTAGAGTAGGTAATGTTGGAGCAATCAGATTGTAGCCAAATATGCCTCCTACAAACATTAGCAGATGTAGAGTGGTTTACAACGCTCATCCAGCAAGCAGTTCTAATCAAAATATATCTCCATCCCTCAGGCTTGTAGTATTTTGGCAAACCCAAGGTGACTCTTTCCGTTTGTTTTTGTATTTGACTCTCATTCGTTCAGCTGACTCAACTCACGTTCATCGCATCCTGCAGGGTCGTCGAAAAATATCAACAATTTAGACATTGGTTGGAATGTAAACCCTTGATAATAAGTCGCGATTTTATCTAGAGATGTCGAATTTTTGTGTACTAAGAATCTAGAAAAAGAGTGATGATAGCATGAAAAGTCTCAAACCAGAAGTTGGTTTCTTTTAGTTATCCCGCGTCGGTGTGGCCGGCGTCGAAAGTAATCACCATAACTTCCGACAGGCTTCAGCTCATGATAGAACACTTTCACGCAGTAATTATACACTTCGTTGGTACGAATGTTCAAACTTGTATACAACACTGTCTGATTACTTTCGTCCGCTTTGTCAGCCGACTGTTGGCCCATAGAACAACTTTCAGGCCGCTGAATGAGTGCCATGATTTTGGAACTGCAGAGTTTCACCTATCTAAGTCAATTTTCGTAGGCACTGCACAAAACGAAGTGATCAAAAAGGCACTTTCAGTGTGACAAAATGAAGAAGAAACGCTTGACGGATAAGAATGCCGCAAGCTAGTTTATTTTCTAAAAAAACTCGTTGAGTGCTCGGTAGAACGTGACAATTGTAGTTATATATGTGAGTCATTCGGTACAAGTAGGTCAAGGGTGACCCAATCGACCACAATAATTTTTCTGTTGTCTTCAAGCTGTTAGGTCTCCGAATTCAAAAGTAGAACTTGTTAGATACAAATAAGTTATCAACGTTAAACGGTATTTACGTGGATACATTCACATGGATATAACGGCAGATATTTTATAGAGAACGATACAAGTCTTTTTATCGGTTTCACTGTTACTGTTACTGGTGAAGATTGAGTTCCCGTATACAAATAGTGTGGAAACTAAACGACAAAAATCATCTAAAATGGATTCGAGACTTCAGTTAGGCAGCATAAGTATACTAGCAAGATACCTAAGAGTAGAAATCAGGTAGTGTCCTTTGCATAGCGCATCTCTCAAGTGCATTTCACCACGTACGTCACCACGTACATACCACAACGCTATTGCGTATGAACCACCATAGGCATTATGAACCAAAATACACAATGTTCAAAGAATCCCAAAACAATCTGATAAGAACGAATCTGTAAGCAAATGAGTGGGTTCCATATTTTAATGATAGCTACCCCGTGAACTTGGTAAAATTCAATGGGAATGAATATATATTTTTCTAACTTCTCCCCAGCTAGTGCGGGGACAAACTTCCCGCTACTTGTGTAGTGAGGAGGGGCGATCGTGCTATACTACTTATACCACTGCTATTCAGTAGTGGGAGGCAGAGCATAGATTTTGACAATGAAGTAGCCGCAGGAAAAATACAAGAAGAAACATCGGAGTGCAACATCGGATGAAATGGTTATTGGTACGTAAGGGAACGTGAAGGAACTGAGCATTGACATCTGTGACAGCCATGACCGTCTAGGCCCAGTACCGTACGCAGATAAGTGTTTTTGTTTCTTGTCTTGTTGAAACATGACCCACGTCTTGCTTTCCTGAACAAATAACCCTTGTACTATCCGCGTTGTTGGTTCACAACCATTGTATAACTTTATGGCAATGTAGAAAAGTCGAATGATGGACTTAGTGTGTCTATTTACACATATTAACGGCAGTATTATAAAATCGCTTCGGAGCTCCTTACTGTTAGGTAGGGGGTAAAATCAAGGGGTATTGTGTTTGGGAGTCTGAAAATATAATGAAAGAGTTGTCGACAGCCAGAAGGCTGTGGAAAATCAAGACGGAAAGGTTGAAACCTGTCAAAAGACTACAATCGTTCGAATTATTCAAATGATAGGACGGTTAAAAAAAGCACGTGAGCCAGAAGACACTAAACCTTGACGCATTTCTATTTTTAGCTTGAAGCTAACGTGTGTTAAGTCAGCCGACTGTAAAACGAGCGCGAGTTGACTAACATCCACAATAGTGTAGCCACCGCATTCACACAGACTTTCTAAAAAAATTGCTATGCACGAGTTGCTCACTTGTTAGAGTTCGTCCGTTGTACATATCCTTTCCTCGACCGTGAGTTAAATTCCACTCCGCGTTCCCATGGGGCAACGGTGCTGTCTACTGCCACGGTGAACTCACATTAGACATAACCAAATCATCGCATCTGAAAGTACAGCCACATTCAAACGTGAATAATTTTCGAGCTGCCCGATCACCATGAGAGAAGGTACAGTGACTATCCGTTAACTCTAGTCGGTGATCGTGCTATCAAGATCTGTTCGATCAAGCTAAAACTTCTGACTTCATAAAATTCGTTGAGTAACATCCTTGGCCATTCATTAGAGGTTACTAAGTTGTTGATGTGAATCATAAGAGATTTGTGAAGATTAAAGTTATCTTATTCGTGAACCATTTCCAAATAACACAATTCAAACAGTAATTTAGCTTGCGAGTCAAGCACATCATGTAGACAGTTGGATTACAAATGTGATACTGGATGTTAATGTGATCTAGACTGAAACCTCTGACTCAATAGTCGGATAAACAGTGCAGTTACGTAAAATGAATCACTTCCAAAAGAAACTCATGTATCGCTGAGGTCCCACAGAAGCAAGAAGATTCTCTATTTCTCTAGTACGTTAGCACGGGGCACCCTCGATTAGGTGTGAAGTCGAGCTGCTTTGTAGTACACCACATTACCACAATCGTTGAGTGCAACGATTGGGAGTAGCCAGATGCAGCTAGAATGATCGATTGTTTATAAAGCCTAGCTTCAAATGTGCTGTTTGCAAACAAAAATTTAATCAGCCCGGAGATGATGTTTATCTCGAAAAATTCGTTTGTCAACAAGTTATTGAATAACTAATAGTAGCCAATGTGTGTAAACAGAAATTTGAGGTCCCACGTCTAATTTCCCAACCCTCAATAAGCGCTGCCGAGTCTCAACGGGATGTTTGAAGTTTGTTTTTTTATGGTGCTCTAAAACCACAATCAATGGCTGCCTTGCCACACTTTCCGCCTCCTGTCACCATGAAATGTGAGTATGTTTTGTTATGGATGTTTATTATCTTTTACTCCAAGCAAATTAAATGGGTTGTCCTATCTCAAATCTGATGTACCAAAGATAAACCGCACTTCTCAAAAAGCCCAAAAATGCGTAAAGTTTTCAAAATAATATTCTTCCGCAATGTGCATTTGAGATGTCAAACTGAAAACTTGCTTCAGCTTCCCAAAATATGTGCAATCTTGAGTGTATGTGCATTTTGCACCTAACTTGTTGCAAAGTGGTGGAGAATTGAGCGAAACGATAGTAAGCAAAACGAACATGAAACTGTATGACCAGATTGCTTTGAAATTCAAACGAGCATTTGTTTTGAATCTGCCATTAAAAACTTAGTTTACAGAATTCAGTAGTATTGACAAATCCATGCAGTTTTTGTTGTGATAGTGCTACCACTTCAAATTGTGCGGCCTCGATAAAATGAATGGAGCAATAATGAAGCAAATAGAATTTACAGATTTGACCGTTATCGCCTACCAAGCGGATGTGGGAACAGTCGCTACTTTCGGTTCGTACTGTACTATCAGCATAGACCAATGAATGTTACAAAACACACATACACTATTAATAGTCCCGCAAATCCACCGCCAAGACAGAGCGACTAACAGGTGATTTTGAATTCTTACCATAAGGTTGAAAAATATTGGTGGTTTACAACGTAATTGAAACTCATTCGCATTGGGTAGATGGTAAATAATTTGTACCACATGCTAATAGTCCATATATGACCAACATTCATGAATTGCTGGCTACTGACCTATAAACGAAAGCTTGAGATCGCACAATCAAATTGATGCAATGTTCGAATGCTTTCGGTTGGTCTTCTGGGTCACCTGCGTGGTTTACGTCCCCTATGTGATCGACAATCACACTAGACAATGCAAGAATATATCAAGCCAAACATTTTGTTTATGGTACAATGTCACTCAGGGTAATTTGCACCTGAAGAAATGATTCACTGGATTTCGGTCATTTTACTTCCTGTAGAACGATAGAATAATGAATTATGAAGCCGGATAAGGATAAACAGCAAGTAAATCTTTTTAACACCAAGCGGAAGAATGTATAATGATGAAGCAGAGATTATTTCGAACGCAAGTAGTCAGTCACCTAAGGTCCACTCTCAAACTGCCTACTCATAATTGATGCGCATCAAATAACCGTCTCGTTTTCTTAGCAAGACTTTCATTACCTGTGAGCAGTATGCTGTACAAATAACTTCACAGAATCTTAGTGGAGGTGAGTTAATGTGAAGCAACACTAAATCATCCTTTGCATGCCAAAAATATCGCAGTAAGATAGCAAAAAAGATGTACAAATATAATGAACTAAAAAAAGACATTTTCCGTAACTGTAAATGTAAATGAACGATCGAAGAAACCCGTCTATTAAATAAGTGTTGTATAATAAACCAGACAATTAAAGGGGTCAACCAATGAAACGGCGAGTAGAAAATGATTCATACTGGTACTTGCAGTTAATCTTTAGAAATGTGAGCTACACTCACGTCCCAATGCAAACAGCTGAAAGATTCAATGATAAATGATGGTCATGTAAACATAGACAGGTAGAGTTCACAGTAGTCCCAGGACATAGGACATAGTAAGCAAAAGAGTAGTGTGAGATTGAAGCATATTATTCAGAACGAAAGAGAAGTGTTCTGGCTAACAAAAAGTGTTGTGAGCCAAGAGCACGGATGGCTCAAAGGTTGTTTATCTTATTTTTTTTAAAACTAACACGGTTAGGTGTTCAAACAAGACAAGAAAGAAAAACAGTCATTTGCATTTGGCAATCGTCCCAGAAGGTCCCGGCTCCCACAGACGTTAATGCTCAGCTTCTTTGCGTAGCCAGAACTATTCCATAGCATATTGCCCTGTCATGTTGGTGAGATGTTTCCTCCCGTGTTTTCCTGCGGCTACTTTGTCGCTCCGCTACTGAATAGTAGTGGTGTGAATAGTGTGGGGCGATCGCTCGTCCTCATCAGAAGTACAAAGAGTGCATTCAAATGACCCAGGATCGCAGAAGCTCACAGGGAATAAGAAGCCGGCCCAATGAGAGATCGACCATCTTAAGTAGCGTGCCAAAGGAATGGTAACATATGCTCGCAATAGGAGTTATAAATCTGCAACCCAGGTCTTCAGTTTACAAGTAGCCATGCGGTTACGACCCGTGAAACATATCGCCTGATTATGTGTCAAGTTTAAGAAGAAATGAGTATCAGCAAGTCTCTGCGCCAAAACTTTCGTTTAAAAGCAGTCACAAAACATGTGACGATGGATGAGCAAGAAGAAAATTGTGTACCCGTAGCTTGAGCGACCAAGTACTGACGAAAACCTTATGCAGAATGTTATTACATTATGAAATATGGGTGTAGGGACACAAGGTTCACACAAACAGACAGTCATTGTAATGAACTGCAACTTATCCCTTACGAAGTTAAGGTAGGCCAGGTGCGAATGCCGTGTTAGCTGCCATTTTCGCAAGAATGTAAGTTGTTTGTCAGACCGATCAGATAATAAATAGTCGCACATCAAAGATGAGCAGTTTGGTTTTGACACTGTGAGAAAGGAGGTTTGAGGAATGAACAAGCATGACTGAACGTTTGCTCACGCGTTGCTCGCTATCAGTAACATTATGGAGAAATACCGGACAGCTACTGTTCAATAGCCGGTATCTACTGTGTACTGGGTTCCTGTGAACTTGCTTTAAATTCCTAGAGCTGAAAGAAATGCTGAAAGATGGCCTATTCCGACTGATAAGGGGAATTGCTGAAAATCAGCCGCAAGACCCGTAAAACACCCCCATAATAAATTACAGAAACGGTAACGATAAAAACAGCACTGCATCAACCGCACAAGAAAGCGTTTCGAAAGAAAACTGACATCACATTTCTAGTTCAATTTTTAGTAGACTTATGCTACACATATATTGTGTAATCACCATCAACATATTCGTCACAGTTCGAATGAAGTTCCGGGTTTCAGAAATCATGTTTTGGTATGGAGAATTCGATAGACTTTAGTTAAATTATGCATTGTCTTTAAAGAATCAATGAAAAATTCGTGGATGTTGGCCGAAACAGTCGAGTTCAGAGAAAAGCTCTCATGTATCCTCATAAACGCTAAATCATCGAAGTTATCGGAATAAATATACGCATCGGAAAGCAAGAAGACATATCATGGCGTCTTCCGTGCAAGAAGTTATCTAGGACAGATCTCGGTCTATGAACATTCGTACACGTAAGCTAGTACTTACATATGGTGTGTCGTTAAAGCAACTGCCACCAGTTTAGTTTCAACAAACTGGTAATCAAGTTGCCACTTGTGTTCTCTGCCCACAACAATATTTCTGCCTAATGCACAATAAATACAATTTCCACAGCTACAGATGAATTATATTAGAGAACAGTTTTGATACAATTATGCAAGAAAGCAATATCAGCAGATTAAAAAGAAATATTCGAACTTAATTAACTCTATTTTCAATGGTAAATATGGGTTTTCATCTGCAGTCTTAAGATGACAACAATTATGATTTTGTAACTGAATGTAACTTACAATAATTCTTGAACACCTACATCGGATTAGTGATAAATACCAGCTTTAACCAGGTACAGCCAATATTGCAATCCATTGTCAGCCATAAACACACAAACTATACTGTCTGTATCGAACGACTTCCGTCGGTGTATTAGTGCACAGTGATATCAGACAAATCCGACTACTTAAATAAGAGTCACACCTTGCCATTGAATAGTACTTTTTCCAAGTGGAGCCACGGTCGTCCGAATGGACTCGTTAATAATCCATGGCTGAAAGTGTCATTGGTAAATTGACCACCGTGAGCTGTATTGACAACTGTGATAGCCTTCTGCTGCGTGGCAAAGTGAGGAGCACAGATAAGCCCAGTCAGATACTTCACTTTCCGATTCTCCCGTGTTCTGAGCGAAATTCGCTCGAAAATGGATTCCGATGTCACCGACAAGATTCGTCGCATGGCAAAAGGTAACCAACTCACGTTAACGCGGGTCACTGCACTACTCATAAAAACGATGAAAATTCAACGTTATCCAATAGACAACTGCACCAGACTAAAAAAAGCAAGCAAAAAGAAATGAGACCGTCCATCAATAGCATCATCATCTTCAAAACAGCCCAAAAGGTATTGTGGCTAGGGCCGCCGCTCACCTCAATAGTGACGTGGAACACCTTAGAAGAAATTTTCCCGAGAAAGGTTAGATAAACAATAATAATACTAATAAAAGACTAACTGGAAGAACTGGAAATCGTATGGATGCAGGTACGCCATTGACTGCGATACACTGCCATCTCAGATAGCGTCTCTAACCAGCGGTTTGAGTGATCACGAGGACCTCAGCGAGACAAGCGACACCTACCCACTTTGCTCAGTGCAGCAGTCAGCGTCTTCATATTCCGTCACCACGTTGTTGCTTGACCACCGTGTGGTTTTACCCAACTGTTGATGGTCTCAGTATATGAATCCCCCGTAAGCCATAGGAGTACGTGACCCAGCCATCGCAAGCTGTGCAACGTGAGTAGTTGACCAATCGATCGCGCATTCCGAGCGTTCCGGAATACGCGCCGGCGAACTGCTACATTGATCACGTGATCAGTCCATTTAATGTGGGTCAACTGGCGGAGACAACGCTGGTCAAAGACAGCAAGCCTGCTGATATCCTCTTTGCGAACAAGCCACGTTTCCGAACCATAGAGCAAAACGGAGCGTATAAAAGTATTATTAACCCTTCCTTTAGACAGAAACCGAACGTCTGTTCAACGCCACACATCACGCAGGTCGGTGAAGAAAACCCGCCTAATTGCTATCCTCGCTAATATTTCGATAACACTACAAGCTGACGGGACAGTGCAACCCAAACATGTGCGTGTCCACGACCTCCAGCGGGTTATCCACAATCAAGAAAGTAGGAGTGAAAATGCCTGTCTTGAAAAAGCACTCTACAGTTTAAAAGTGCGAAGCGCATTCCATACAAACCAACCCGGCCACTCAACTTGTTCAACATGGTCTGCAGTAGATGGGTTGAGTAAAAAGATATCATCAGTATACCCCATGTTGGTCAACCTAGCGCCAGGAAGAAGCTCAAATCCAAACTCACCGGATTCCTCAACCGCAACACCCAGAATGTCGTCCAAGACAAAACTTAACAAGAAGCAGAAAATCAGCCAACCCTGATGAACACCATTAGAAGTGATGTACGTCCTAGACTGTTGCGCTTTCAGAGTGAGCATACAGTGATCTCAACGGATTCCCTGGTACTCCCCCACAGAGAAGACAGTTCCAGAGAACGTTACGAGTAACCGAATTGAAAGCAACTTATTGGTGTAAAAACACCACGACCGTCAGATGCCTATAAGAGTGCCGATGCTCCAAGATCCGTCGCACATCATCATCATCATCACAACAGCAGAACAGTGGAAGAACTAGAAATGGTATGAATACAGGTCCGCCATTGACTGCGACACTTAGCCATCTCGGATAGCGTCTCTAACCAACGGTTTGAGTGATCACGAGGACCCCATCCAGGCAGGCAACACCTACCCACTTTGCTCAATGGAGCAGTCAAGGTCTTCATATTTTGTGACCACGTTGTTGCTTGACCACCACGCGATACGGTAAACGATCAGATGACGTACGCAGTACGTGACCCAACCATCGCAAGCTGTGTACCG
>JTDE01000806.1:160655-185331 GCA_014338405.1 Paragonimus skrjabini miyazakii
TTGGAACGCGGTGCTCGAAATATACAGACCGTGGGATGCGCACAGCTGCAGCAGTCTTTCGCCAGTGAAAATATAATCAACGCATCCACGACTAGACCAGAATCATGACTGCTCTTCACGTGTACGACTTGCACTTGGCTTAGTGAGCCGACGGAATAACTGGGATGCAACAGACACTAGAGTGATCCCTCCGTGGTTGTCACATAGAATTCGGGGCAACTTCTCGAAAACGGCCATTGCTGTTGATAAGCACCAACCACGAGGCACCTCCTCAGTCTCCCAGATCGTCTGGAGGAATTCTGTCAGTTCTCATATCAAACTCTTCCCGCCACCTTTGAAAAGAGAAGCAGAGAAGAGGTCTGATTCACCAGCTTATTACACCTCAATAACCTAAGCTTCATGACCACTTGTTTCCGATGGAGAGCTCTCTGAAACGCAATAACTGACCGCTTCAGTTCTGTCGCCCACATGGTCTGGTTGAGGTCAGCTGACCTCTTCCTCAAAATATTCAGTCTATCTGTCAAGTCGGCGCGATTGACTAGTGATAGGTAAACCATCTTTGTCATATATGGTCTCACTTAGACCAACTCGACGACCAGTACAACTACGAATCAAGGAAAGTAGCCCTCTGCTATTCCCAGATAAAAAGGCTCGTTCCACCTCTGTTCGACCAAGTAGTGCTCACGGTCTTCGCGCGAGCTTTTAGTCAGTTTGCGTCCAAGTTCTTGACGGTCGTCATCACATTCAGAACCAGGTGAAATCGAGTGACGCTTGCTCATTAGGTTTACCGATATGACAGAAATCCAGTTCTGTCGCAACTGAACAGCTCCTCCGAGACATATCTCTTCACAGCATGCTTTCATAGCTGCGACCATTTGTTCCTAGTGTTCGTTAGGATTTCTCACCTGACTCGAACTTGGCAGTTTGCTCACCAACGCTTCCTGATAAGCGTTCTTTACACTCTCCTCGCTCAAATTAACGAGCATTTCCTCTAGGCAAATGACGAAACAAAACGGGCATGCACAACAACATGATCTGAGCTCAGGTGGTTGTTCCAAAAAAGTACGATAATCCCCAACAGAATGGAGTCACCTGTAATTGACTGTTATGTGCTCGAGTTGTGTTCACGGCTGAGAAGCCCAGGTAGGTTTACATGTAACGCAGTGCCTCGCTTTATGCTGAAATGTGGTGCTCAAAATTTGGAGACCGTCGGACGCGTACAACTGCAAGTCTTTCGCCATTGTCAGTGCACTGTGTCCGGACACCAAACATACCTCCTAGCCGCTTCTCATCCGGAGAAAGACGACCCGCTAGTATGATTATGTCTGAGTGTTCAGTTTGCTTCAGAAGGTCAACGAGAGCGCCATAGAACGCATCCGTGATAGCATCCGAACAGCTGTCCACTGGAGCATACGCTGATATAATGAATATACAACGCCTTTCTAATTTGAGTCGACAAACTTTAACCAATGTATTGAGTCTGACAGCGCATAACCGAACGTTCAGTGGGATCCAGTCGAGTAAGCATTGCTCTGCTCTGAAACTCAGTGCGATTCCCACTCCCGCTTGACCACCAGATTCAGCTTCAGCATCACCAGAAACCCTAAGATAGAAGCGCATGGGTCGACAGTTTTACAGAGTTGAGCTCAAGTGGATAACAGTGCTAGAATCGTAGACTCAGGTCTCCGACACACAGCACACATCAAGCTCCAGACTTGAGATAGTACTAGCCAGAACAGCTTGCTGACCGAGAGTGCGGACATTGAAGGCGCCAATGTTCACCAGTTCTCTTGGCCTCAAAAAATAATTATCACGAGAAACGACGATTTTCAACCGTCTGGATGCAGTTTAGCAGTTGACAGTTCAGTTTAGTTTTGATGAGACGAAAACAAAACGCAATGAATTACCGCAACCAGCAAACACTCAAATACTTGTTTCAGTTTGTCATGCAGTACACGAGCAGGATGTGCGAAAATCGAAGCCTTATAAGCTACCATACGGTAATAATGCGTGTGAAACTAACAGCCAGTAGATGACTTCGATAAGCAACGAGACTAATCTGAATACAACGAATTAGAAGCCTCAATACAAACTTTATTTGTTAATTAATCGCAAACGCAAGTGTCTTGATACGACGCGATAATATGAAGTTGTTGAATACCATTACCCTTAAACAGGAAGAAAATAGATCCGACAACTTTGCAAGGTATGCAATCGCTTCGGAAGAATGGCCATACACGCGAATTTTAAAATCAATCGCTAAGAAGCTGACGAAGATCTCGGTCGATTAAGAACTGAACTTCGAACGTTCTACTTCTATAAACCAGGAAGTTGGTGCGCAGATCACTTTGTGTAAGAAACAAGTGAGGTTATTAAGTACGACACAGTGAGGACAGAGAAACTGGACCCCGTACATGTGAATGGTAGAACTACTAATACCAACTGATCTTACAGAAATGAGACCGATCTATTTTTACCATTTTCAACGTTGTTGTGACAGAGACGAAGGAAAATATCAAAGAAAGCATTTTTAAACTACATCAAACTGAGCAAGATTCGTTGTGTTTTCTAAGACAATATCCCCTACATATCTGAACAGAAATGAGTCCACGGAAGAAAGCATACCAGGAATATGATGTAAAAAACAGCCGGAAAAAGACCAGCACTCTGCAAGACACCAGTGTTAACTGGCTTCCATGTAGACATCTATTCGTCATAATGTACAGGTTGTCATCGATTCACTAAATAATCAGAGAACCAAGTTACAATACAACGTAAAGTTCAAGTCGGGACTATAAACAACACCCATCTGGCGGAAGAAGTGTGATAACGCTACGTAAAATCCACGCGTGAACATCTTTGCTTTTGGTATCTGGAGCGGAAAAATATATGCTCCCACGTATGTTCCAATGTATAAAGGATACCAGAAGAGATTTCGCTAAGGAGTCATTTTTCATTGTCAAGAGACAAACTGGCAAACAGGTTAGCAATAAAGAGGTGACTTTGATAATGAAGATGACAAATGAAAACACGAGGTGAGAGAATACTCATCAATGAACTAAATTACAGAAATTAACGATAATACGTAGGTATAAATCTTACTAGGGAGCAGATCGTAAAAGTCTCACAGCCTTTACTGTGAACAGCAATTCTGCGCAAGTCTCACATAATGTGAACAGTCGACGTTATTACATGTACGTGTAGAGTAGTCAACCATTTCTTTGGAGAAATCAAAGACCCAAGGTGTGCTAACAAGAAAACAAAACAATTAACTGATATTTTTATTTTTTTTAAAACATCTGTAATACGTGAGAAAATCGAAGTTTATAGGTTGACATACAGATCGGGTTAACAGAAAGCGAGTTTATGATATATTGGGAGAAATTTGAATGCAAAAGGACAAGGCATCAGTTGGGAAATCTGTTGCCCGGTTTATTGCAACCATCTGAGTGTTCTTATACAAATTCATAACATAAAGATGAGTGCGGAGATGAAATTTAGAATTTAACAATAGCTTCGAATGTCTTACAAGACAAAAACAGTCTCTAGTTTTTAACGAATTAGGCGAAACTGAACATAAATTTCTGGTCAACATGGAATCTTAATGAAAACGAAACCTTATCCAATGTAGACACCATTTAATAGCGAGGAAACGGCTACCAAAAGATTAATCTTTTGTAAGAACGTGCTGGTCAGTTTCATCGCTTGAGTCGTGTTTAGATTGATGGAGACATAATTCCTCACTGGCAAAACCGTTTTAAACGAGAAAGTAGGTACAGTGAACCGACTTGTTCCGGAACTCGATTGAACGTAGTGATTTCTCATCGTTGCATAGTCAATGGATTTTGAAAAAACGCGGTTTGACGTGTCACAACAAAACGCCTGAGGGAATCAGAAATCGTGATGAACAACTTTGCAACTCATGAAGACTACTGCACAGAGACGGTCTGATAACAGAAGCTATAAACCATTGGGCAAAAGCACGTAGACAGCTGGTTTTGGTAAAGTGGCTCGTACCTAACAAAAGAGTACGACTCGTATCCGTAAATCGGTGCACTCTTACATGTGCACTAGCAGAAACCCACCCAAGCAAAGTGAGCCGAGCAAATTATTGTTGTCGCTCAGTACCGATTGATCACATGAGCTTTCCCGAATACCGGTCATTCATCCAGCGACTCCGTATAGCTTTATCAGGCTGAGCACGCCGATAGTCAAAGAGCAACATTTGCTAAGTAGTCGATATCTGAAAGGCAAACTAGTAAGCCATGAATCCATCACGGAAGGTTACGTGAAGTACGCGAACAGAGGCTTAAGAACGGCTGACTAAACCACGGCATGGACAATTCTGTGTTATAGTGTGCCATCTGGTTAACTAGAGCGTTTGAGTTTGTTTGGTTTAAGTTATAAGCATTAACTGCAAGAACATTTGATATCATCCGCGTAGGCTCAAAATGATCAGACACTTCGGGATGACGCCCTGACAGACCGGTACAATCTTACACAAGGGTCCAAGTCATTGCAGTATGAAAATACAGAGCGAGGTCATAGAGACTGCACCATCCATTTTTGTCCAATTTTGATCCCTGTTGGATTTATATTGTTCCTTTCCGCCCAAGACAAAAGGTCACCGAGCTATTCCACAACTCATAAACGTACTTTTCAAGGTCACGTTGATTCTCCGAGTTGGAACCGACTGGGTCATGTAGCGAACGTGTAACTTGACCACATAAATGTTTAGAAAAGGGGAGTCACACAAAGTTAAGACCCGCAAGTGGTTACACTGTAACAACTGAAATGCTGCGTGGTGATGAGGACATAAACAACCCACAGTGTGCGTCACTAGGTCACAAAGACAAATTCAAGCTAGATTTGAAATGTTCACTTACACTCCAATATGTAAGAGTAGAAGAAAACACATCACTGAAAGACAGGTAGTAGAAAAAAAGATCCGGAACGCTCAAGAAAGAGATCCAGACACAGTCAGGTTCTGTGTTAACCACAACAGTTGGCGGGACCAGAGCACCTGGTGCCACTTGGGACGATCAGAGCGGGGCAAGAGAGCGTGCGAACGGCACCAGTCTACAAACGCACCGACAGTTTGAAACTTGACACAGTCCGCAGAGGTTAGGCTAACCACCTGACTGACATGGGAGAACAACGGTTCAACAGAATGCCAACCCGGGTTCGTAGCATCAGATTTGTCTGCTAGTTTGTGAAGAAACAGAAGGAGATTCCGTCTAAAATGGAACAAACACAACATGAGCCAATAAACCGTTACATTAATACAGCTGTTTAATAAAAAAACATCGTTGAATCGGTTTAGAGGATTAGTTATCGATAAGTTAAGCGTTCCAACACATGTAGAGGAATAGACAAAATTAGAAACAATGAGTTCATAAAAAATAACCTAGACAGAAGAAACAGAATGGGCAAACTGCAAGATGATTCCGTCCTTTTGTGCACTCTAATCAGTCACGGCGACAACCACTGAAAAGTCAAAAAGCCACTTCTACGGGGTCATCATTCGAAAATGATAACCTAGAAGGCTTGGCTCGAACAAGGCATGCCATATTAAGTCAACCAAGCTTCAGTTCTCATTCCCTCTCAATTTTCTAGGCCATTTCAAGCCAGTATCGCGGCGGACGGTGGCGCGATCCACAGTGTCTTCTGGTCAGACTCACAGCCGTTATAAAAGAACGAATGAGATGAGAAGCAGTGATCGAACACTCGTAGTGATCAATCAACTAGCTGATTCTCTTGAATACGTTGTCAAAATTCGCCTTTACTAACGAGCACCAAAAGGGCAATGATTGTAAACTGGGTCATAGGCTTCCACCCTAAATGCAAACAGATACTCGCTCATCATGCAATTCAAAGGCAACCGAACTGACATCACTCATTCGCCACCCCGTGCACGCCTGTGACTAGATCAGACAGGTTCCATTACCTTGACTACCTTTAGCTTAGTAAATTTGTCCAGTTGATCTGGTTTACCTATCCTATAAGGTGCATTTGGTCTGTAAGTTATTATACTGTCTGATGAACGTGCAACATTTAGAGTTGCCTTCTTCCTTACGAGTCGGGGATCGAAGCTAAAACACTGTAGTAACGGAATGATGGTGTAAAAGTGACCATCCACCCCTGCCTACAGAAACAATGAAGT
This sequence comes from Paragonimus skrjabini miyazakii, assembly GCA_014338405.1. Taxonomy (NCBI): domain Eukaryota; kingdom Metazoa; phylum Platyhelminthes; class Trematoda; order Plagiorchiida; family Troglotrematidae; genus Paragonimus; species Paragonimus skrjabini miyazakii. The sequence goes on from JTDE01000806.1 coordinate 166,819, forward strand.
TGATGTTTTTGCCAGTAATCATTAGCTTCCAGTCGTTTTCAGAACATTCTGAATGAAACAATAGGTACCACTAACGAATGCAGTGAAATCAAAGGACGTAAGTTGTGGAATGCCGCAGCTAATCTACACATTCGCGTCAATCACGGAATACGTAAATGATCAGAATTTTTAGTTCAAACATATTCGGGTCAAAACACAGCGAAGGTCATGTAATAACGAAATTTTACCAAGTTAGACAAAGTCTGTTAGTTGGCTGTTTGTAAACAGAGTAGGCTGGTCTCCAACAAGAAAAAATGTGACCATGAACTTTAACGTATAGTTTTGACGCATCAAAATTGTAAACCAGAGTTCAAGGCCATTGCGTTGATCAGCTGCCAACAGGCAATTCGCAACTGGTGAGTACGGTTCACGTCCGCGTTTCGGCAGTTACCCATCAGGCTGCACCAACTATATAATCGACCACTTCGAGATGTACTCACATCAGGAATTCTGCCAGCAAGTCTAACAGAACTATCTTTGTACGTATATGTGAATATAAAGACGTCATGAGACGTAGACTGTTCAGGTACCGCTACTTTTATATGACCAGGAGGCAGAAGTCGAGCTGATATAATCCCACAAGGTTTCGCAGCGTTGTAGAACTGCTTTAAGGGTATGTAGATATTTACAGTCACAGTCTGCAGTGGATGTTGACATCTGTCTTCTTGGACGCTCCGGTAATTGGTACTACGTTCCAGATTTGGTTATTACACATAATGGAATGTTCAGGAAGGACATGCTAACTTCAAACGGGAACCGAGGGACGTTTGTGCTACATGGAAAAAGAACTGTAAAATGCTAATATTGGTCAGATCACGTGGCTTTCCGGTTAACTGAACGTTGTGCTGAGCCATCAGACCGGCGGATAAGGGGCACAATCAAATAAGACATTCACGACGTTCACGTTAACAGGTTACAGACAGTCGGGTGAAGTTGATTGAGGGTACTTGCAGAACTGTCCGTGTGATAGGAATCGAACTACTCACTCGAAACTATTGTTATTTGTTCAAACTTCTATTACAACCGTGAAAATAGTAGCTAACAACGGATCGAGAGGGTCCATCGTTAATTCATCAACTTGTTTCCACGATTTATGAATGTGTAAAATGAAGATTACTCCCGAAGTTCTTATGGGATGGGGACAGAATGATCATTCGTTCTGTCCATAGATGGATATCGGGAATCGGAACTGAATGCAGATAAACTGGATAACGACGGAGGCAGTAATCACGTCTAAATGAACAGTTGTACCCACGACGGTGATTTTTTGTACAATGGTTGTCCGTTTTCGTACTAAAATAATCCTTGGTACCGGCAGACTTCTACAGACAAATATTGATGCTATAGACACCACATGAAAGAGGGCGTCGCGATCAAAATCGTCTGAAGACGAGGAAATTCGGACGTCTCGAAGAGAGTTCGAGAGGGTCGCCAAAGTTTTCGATATCGAAACCGAACGTGGAAAGCGGTTGTTCTGTAGGTGGTTATGAAGGGTAGGATGAAGACGATCCAGAATGTGTCACAGAAGGGTTTTGCGAAGTTAAAGTGGACCACTTAACAGGAAGTCTTGGTGGCTGTACTAACAGTTCAGATTCAATGTGAGGGTTAGAACAGGAACAGAACCCCTGGTATTTCCTATCGGTTTGTAAGGCTAGTTAGATAAATCGCTCAACCGACAGGACTCAAGAGAGGGGGGGCAGCTGCTGTCAAACCGGTTCATAGATGGTCCGTCAACGTGCAGGTTCCACTATGAGAGGAATAAGCAATGATGCATAAGTGACATGCACAATGCTGAATCTTGCGAACAAAACAATTCGTGACCGTTCGTTTACCTCAATGAGGTTAGTAATCATAGGTGTATTATTAAAACAACAGGCATGGTGTGAAAGAAATGTTCGATTCACGTGAGTGTAGCAATTTCGCTGAGTAGGTAAACGAAAGAAAAGACGAAACGATGCTCGACAGCGATTAGAACAGCTGGTGGATACAGTTCACGAACCGAAGGCTCGATCGATCGCGTCAGTGAACGTACTGTATAAAAAAGCAACTCTGGAAACTAGCATTTGAAAGCGCGACCATCGCCTAATTTTCATTTCGTAGAACGACGATGTGTAACATGATAATGAAGATGTGGGGAATAGCAAAGTAGAGCATAATCACTGTCGAAAACAAATACCAATAAGTAGGGTTGCCCAATATTGTGATGATTAGACAGAATATATTATAGATGACCCAAAAGAGGACAATGCACCGAGGTTGAAATCAACGTCATAACATTTCAAAAATGAGAATTAGAGAAATTGACAAAACAGGGATCAAGTTACCCTGACAAAACCATTACTCAAAACAGCAGGAAGACAAACGTTGTGAGATATTAACATTTCGATTTGCCTCGTCAGTCGCATATTAAAACTAAATAATATACAACAAACGCGTTTGACAACAGGTGAACAAAGCACATTTTGAGTCAGCTGATGACGCCGCGTTTCGCGCTCGGTTGCTCGTTTGATTGTCCATTAGCGCAGCAGACTGGATCAACCATTTTAGGAAGTATACGGCCACACGTTGACAAAGACACCCGTCCGTTGTATCGATACAACTGTCACTGCAATTGCAAATAAACTGACAAACGACGTGTGAGACAAAAGAGACGCATCATATCTAGCTTTCCTATAGCTAACTTCCTGAGGTGATGACAAGAGACATAATTAGGCTGCAGTGTATGAGCGATTCACAGCAGACTGGATCCGATGATGCACTACAATGTGGACAAATAATCGCCCCTGAACTGTAGTTTTATGTAAACATCCTTTTTCCGTGCTGTGTGAACTGCAGGTCCTTTTGCCTGTTTGTTGCTATGAACGGAGATAAATTTATCCGGCCACCAGTGAAGAGGTGTTGCGCAAACAAAAACAGCCAGTGTTGTGTGCATATAATTTAATAGTTTAAACTGTCCATCTCCCGTGGCAGCAACTTTTGACCAAAAAGTCATTCCGTCCGGCTACTGCTGTCATGCGCCCCTGTTATATATTCTGTTTGTTTTTAATACGCGGTTGATAAGATAAATCGGAATTTTAACACCTCGCAACGTTTATCTTCTTGTAATTTTGATGTGTTGGATCAAGCGAACGCAGTGCTTTAAGACCACTACTATTAACAAGGATGCAAAGATTTGAGAGCTTAAAAGATTTGCCTATCCAATGCATCTCAATCTATGCGATCAAAACATATCGATAAGTCGTCACGAATTGAAATCCTCCAAAATTAATTTGATAAGGTTTCACAGATAAGCATGGACAGTCTGATGGAAATGAGATCAGATCGCAACTCTGTACAGTAGATTTTCACACACAGTAACATCTACCTAGGGTCCGTGAAAACAAACGGTCTGCACAACAAAACTCTTCTGCTACCACTTTTATTCGATTTAATGTTTCAAAAACAAAATAATTCCGGATAGGCGCAGAAAACAGAACAATAGCAAAACGATCTAGGAAAGGAGAAAAATAAAAAGACCCAAACAGCAAAATATGCTAAACACTAATAACATACCGGAAAATCCAAATGCATTCCCGTTCCGGATAGAGTTGTAGAGTGTCACTTGTTTGCTTCAACCGCTGCAGCACCAGCTGTTGCATATCCGGTGATGTTGACAACCCAGTATCAGCAATCATCAACTGGAGCAAGTGCGTTAGGTAGCTCCATCCACTAGTGTCTGTTGGATGATATTGCAGCCATTTATCGATTCGTTCCAGTTCGGTAGTATAGACCTACATAGAAGATGCAAAAGAGTAATGAGTTGAATCACACATACAACCAGATGTTTGGACTGAATTTTGGGCATTGATCTCACCTTGAATAATGGTCAATTTAATCGGGTTCATGTCATATTAAAAGCCGATAACAACCGAGATCATACATCACAGCGTACCAAGAAACGTGAAAAACGCCTTAAAAAGAGGACAGCCAAGTCAGCCTGAAAATGATTCGTCAGAATTCTGGGCCCCCTTTGAAATGCTCTCCTACTGAAACACGACAGAAAAGTTACGATGAAACATTAGTTGCGTTCAATCTAGAATAACCTACCATGTGAGACATAACATACCAAGCTCTCTCACATGCAGTAACGGAATGAGCAGCCGGTTCAAAGAGCGCATACAAAATTACATCGTGCCGAATAAAACAGCAAAATGATCTGATGAGTAGTAGTGGATTTTGGTTTTCGTATAGAATGAACATCACCCACAATTGATCGTAGCTGTCGCATTCCCAAAGACTTCCCAATCGGCCTCTTTCGAAAAGAAGCATTAGACTCGAGTTTCGCCCTCATTAGAGCTCTTCAGTAGTGAATATCCTTGTCACGGTCGGGACTGTAACTCCGGTCACACTTTTATGAGTCAGTCATGTTGACCACGGCATCATTGACCTCATATTAGGCACGACTGAATTACCATATATGGACGTTCAACCAATTTTCCTTGTGAATAATGATGGGCCTGCCCGATCGACTCGATAGGAGATATAATAACTGCTACGTTAACTCCAATCGATGACCCCTCGATTAGGAACACGACTGGAAACGCGACAACCGCGAACAATTGTGGGTGGTGTTCAATCTATATGAAAACCAAAATCCCCTACTACTCATCAGTAATCGAAATACCGCTCAACAAGTTAATTTCTGCGATTTCAACTTGCAGAGAAGTCCTAGTTGAGAAAACATCAATTGGAGTTAACAGGACAGTTACTGTGTCTCCTATCGAGACGATCGGGCAACCTGATCCGTACTCACAAGCGAAAAGAGTACAGCGTTCATATATGATAATTCAGTCGTGCGATCAATCGTAGGTGATGTTCAATTTATATGAAAATGATAATTTTCCACACAAATTAATCCTGATTCAGAACTACATGAGCATGCCATATTCCCAGGAACAGTCAGTTTAAGGTATCGCGCTAGCAATTCGTCCCCAGACGTTTTAGCAAACATGTAGCCATATTTGTGGCCATATGAGCATTTTACTTGGACAAGGGAAGATAAATTTTGTTCGAAAGCTTTGCGCTTTGAGACATTAGGATTGCTCTGTTATATTTTCAGGACTGACCAGTGAATTGTAGTTGATTTCACAGACCTCTTTTGCTATCGATTACTTGAGTTGGCCACCGTGACTCAGCGATCACCGAGAGATTACAAGTTCTGCAGAAGCTGTCCAGTGATTCAGTTGGGTAGTGTAATCGGATCGTCAGAAGTCAAAAAGCACGAACCAATGAACTTCATTGATCTTCACGTAGCATACAATACTGGTGCGGTCAAGAGGTTTGATGGAAATGTTTCAGTATTCCAAAACCGGTTGTGAATAATACAAACAAGTATCGTCACACACACACACACTGAAAGCATAGATGTACTAGCGGGATACAACTGGTGCGTGAAGTACTGCAAAGCTGCGTATGTGCAGCAGCATCTACAGCAGCACGGCGCACCAATTGTGAAGCAGAACGCTACACGGGAGACAGAGATAGCGCACTAAATGAATCGGAAGTGGATACGGTAACAATGAGAATCTAGGTAAACTCGACAGTGACACTTGTATATTCGAAGGTGTACTCGAATGCAGAGTTCTAGAAAGAAATTATCATCACCAATCGGCGTTTGAATTCCCAGTCAAAAATTGTGAGCAAACTATACATAATACCTCCACGAAGACAAATGGCTACGATGATATCTTGAATATCAGTGTCATGCGAACTTGAAGACCGTTGAATTAGTGAGACAAGCAGCAAATTGTATTGCACAGGGTCGATGAGGGGGTCTCTGAGGAGAAAGAAATTGTGCATTTCCATCATCAACGGCATAGACAAGAATCTACGTTTGCTGGCATCCACAAATAAGGCTCTGTTATGACTTATACTGTGCGAAGAGGTATCCACAAAGACAATGATTGCAAATAGTGGTTCTGTGCTCTGCTAGAAAAGATAATGACAAGCGTAGCAATGCCTATTGCTATAGTAATTTGAGAAGACTCCTTTTCGAAAACACTCATTATGAGAGACAAATATTACAATTAGTCACGTAGTCACTAATGCTCTATTACAAATGAGGACGTCCGGAGCACAGTGACGACAAGAGCGAAAATAACAAGTGCGGATCCACTATGATGCACTGGCGAGTGCAGATCCTGAGTAGAGAACGAGGGATCAGGAATGGCGTCCAGGTAATCCGGAACAAACAAACAATGTTGTTAGCAAGAACGTTACCGGAGAACATTGTGTCACACTAACCGTAAATTTCAAACCAATGTGAATGATAAAGGCCCTGATCAGTAAAGACTGACCTTTGTTTCAATGCATAAGCTGGTGTTCAAGTGCATTCATGTATGTTTTCTAGTTGCTTTTGTTATCGCCCTATCATAGAAGGACAGTTTGAAAATTTAAAATGGGTGAATAACATCATAAAGGGCATATTTCAGCCGGAATATCGCTCCGACAGCCTTTCTAATCACTCACCATAAAATGCCACCACAACCCAAGTATCCGGAAACCTTAAGCTACCTTAAACTGTTGTCAATGTCGTTCAATTAGCAATAAACGAAAACACCTTTCGTTTCCGTTTTCTTACGCCATCTATTGTTAACCTCTTAAACAAAAACACGAAAGAAGCAGATTATACTTTATCGGCAAATTTCAACAGCGTGATCCACAAGAATACTAACCCAGGTAACCCAAATCATTCCATGAACATAATAACAGATGGTGGGACATTTCTGACAAGCCATTTTACAATAAACAGTGCACTGAATGATAGTGTGTACACAAAAACAATGAATGTCAAATCATACGCATCTCAATGAACAGCTGGCAAATCGATTAAATCAAACCGAGGTTTACTTACGGAACACTGACATTTATGGGAGCTACCTCGCTAGCGTTATGCGACGCAAACTTTAACCCAGTGCAATTGGTAGGATCGACAGAACACTCACTTGCCAGGAAAGAATAGCACGCCTTTCTCTTTACAACACTTACGTCTGAGGAACGTTCCTCTCTATGTTCAGAACATCGATTGATGTTCAGCTATTATTATGAACAAAGTTTATCCGAAGGGCAGATGAACCGAACCGCCACTGGTCAACAGCCCCCGATGGAAGGCAAACTTGCTTCGCCTCGTTGCCTTGCGTTTGAACTAAAGGTTCCGGTTGAGGCTCCTCAAGTCAATCCTTTCCATCAGCCTGAACAATAGAAAATTATTCCGCCCCACAAGTATGAACCTACAGGAATTATGAATTTCGCCTTATGTTCCTAGCATAACTCTTTGGACGAGATGTGAGTGGCCGGTCTGATATGGCGAAGAATAGCAGTCAATGGCATTCACGTTGCGAATTTCTGTGTCCATCGGTGAGACTTAGACTCTTTCTGTGCACCTTTCTCCTTCTTTATCTTCCACAATGGATTTCTTCCTCTCATATAATATGGCACGTTCGTGTTAGATATATGGTATATTATGTACAGGAAATTCGACAGTTACTCGACATCATTAAACCACTTCGTCGGAGGAGATCACTAGGTACAGTCTTTGGGTTAACTGTATGTTCAATAATTCTTTGTAACGCGTCCGAGCGTTTGAAATGAGTATATCCACCAAACCATCTCAAACTGATATTGTACACCACAAGAGCGCACATCTTGAGCACACTGTCAACAATTTCAACATAATATTTGGTCCTGACGCAAAATGAAATCACGTTAGACCTCCTTCTGTGGATTTCTTCTACGTAAAGTACACATAGAAGTTGCTGATTCAGACTCTTTGGTTCGGTATCATACAAGGTCAGCCTTCGACAAATGTCGATCGGGCATGCTTCTTTCTACCCTTTTGGTAACCCGATGTTTACCAATGTTAAACAAGTAAAATGTTCACCCTTAACGTTTGTCTATTTCTTCGCACTGGCTTGCGAGCTCCTGAATGTACCTACACCTCCTCGAATTGCAACCCAGCATCCAAAATCTGAATGATACTTGTCTGACTCAAATGGCAAATAAGTGATAAGATCTATCCATAAGGTGATCGATTTCCTATCCATTGTCATAGACGGCGAAGAATTTTATCTAATGGCCTATTTACACTTCTCATTTGTCTCGTTCACCATTGACGCTGTAGCCACAGAGGATCACTAGCTTCCTGCAGTATGACTGGTTTATCAATAATGATACTTGAAGTCAACGCTCTATTCGTTCCGGTCTTCTACTGAGAGACATGCCAATGCATAATCTCAAAGTATGTGCTCTAATTGAGCGTGCTCGATCAAGTTACAGCGGCTCTCCTATTCAGAGACAGAAGTTGTTCGTCCGTCGCCGATGAAAAATGGGGCTCGGTCATACTGGAGACAGCAAAAATACGGTTTACCTTCTCATTTCCATCGCTTCTGTCAATGCGACGGAAATGCCGTTTTAGTTGATAGATGTGAGCTCGAAGAAATTGCACCGTAAAGTATTTGAACCTCAAATTCGTCACTCCACAGTGTCGTTGTGACAGTTAGAAACGGACCATGAACTAGTGTTTTTGTCCACCCACCCACTAGACTTGGTACCAGGCGAATGCCGAAAAAAGTGTACAAATCAACTGTAGTATTTCAGCGCCAATAAATAAGGACTGCGTCGGCCTACTATTAACACTTAAGGTCAGTGTCGTCACATGCACATTAAAAGATGCGTCAACCATAAGTTCCTCATCACCATAGACACCAATACATCAGTGGTTCACACTGACGCTTAACTGCCACACACTCATGAAGAAGAAAAACCTACACAAGAAAAGAGAATATAAAAAAGAAGGGGAGGGGAAAGGGACCTAACTACTAAGAATAGCTACGTCTACATTCAAACATACAACATCAAGGCGCCTACACCTTGCAAACAAACAACCGAGCTTTAAGTGAAAGAAAGGCGTCATCAGCAAGACAGCTTCCTTACGGCTTTCACCGCCCCGCGTCATTAAATGCACTCAATTCACAGACAACTCGGCCAAACAACGACAACATCCACGCCACCTAGCTCGGTTAGCCGCCGTCTCACATAACGTCTCAAGCCACCGACCGTGAGTCGCGAGAGCTCCAGCCCGGAAGACGAACCCGATCTACAGTAGGCAACCCCTTCGTGAACGACTTCATTTGTCTACTCCAGGTCATCACCTGTCCACCCCACACCTTGCGCCAATCGACCGCAGCGTCGGAAAACAGTGCTCCGTGTGGCAAATGACTAGCTGTCATCCTTAGTACATGACTTAACCACCTTAGTCTGTGCAAATGTAGTGAGTGAACAAAAGAACTCGTTTGACAATCAGTGCCAAACACCCGCTACCTAACCTCCTCGTTACTCACTCCCTGGTGCCATCGGATACGAGCAACTGAACACTGATATCAGTGGTCAACTACCTGAAGACGGTTCACGTCCTCCACCCTGAGCGGCCAGGTTTCGCTGTCGTAAAGTAATACAGCCCTCACTGTTGTCTGATATACACGACCCTTACGTTTCAGAGAAATATCTCTCTGTCGCCATAGGTGTCTCAAATTAGCGAACACCACCCTAGTCTTGGAAATACGCGCTTCCATTTCATTTCCTACACATCCGCCGCCACCGCCGCTGATGCAGCTTCCCAGGTATACAAACCGGTCACCAACCTTAATGACTGCATTATGTAACATTAAATCTACGTAATCACAGCAATCTTGCAGAAGCACTTCGCATTTTGAAGCTGCAAAACGCATTCTGAAGTACTTAGCAGAACGCGAAATAGCGTTTAGCATTATTTATGTCGCTTGAGAGTTGTCAAACAGCAACACCTTGTCGACAATATAATCAAGATCAGTCAGTCTTCCACCAGGTAGCAGGTCCACGTCGGCATCATTTGAGCGCCTCAGACAGTCCTCCATTATTTCATCTATAACGAAATTGAACAAAGATGGTGAAAGAGGACATCCCTGACGTACGCCGCTCATGGGGCTAAAACTGTCAGATAAATCGCCGTAAACCTTAACCTGAGCTGAAGTATGGCAATAAAACGCCGATAGTACGTTTACATACTTCGTCGGTATACGCCTGCGTCCAAGCAACCCTAAAAGTGTAGATCGATCCATCGAACCGAACACACCTGTATATATAGTCGAGGAATACGGCGATTGTTGGCCGGCGGTATAAATGACGCTGCTCCAAAATTTGATGAAGGATAAAAATGTGATCTATACAATCCCGTCCAGGGCGAAACCCTGCCTATTCATCCCTAATGTTTACATCCCGAACTGCAGTTAGTCGACGAAGTATAATGGATGCTGAAAACCTTGAAATGACTGGGGTCAAACTAATTCTCCTATGGTTTTCGCAAGAGTCCCGGGCCCCTTTCTTCAATATGGGAACTATTATCGAGTGACCCTAACACAGACGGATAGTCTCCGTCATCCACACAAGGTTAAACAACAAAGTCCCTCCACCATCTTTGAAGGGTGCTGGCATGAGGTCATCTGGACCAGCGGCCCTATTACGACTGAGAGCCGAAAGGCAATTGTGTACCTCAGTCTCAATGGGTGGTTCCAAATCTACCGACCAGGGTGTGCTATATCACAAGTTTGTGACCGCAACACAAGCGAGGCAGGAGGCCAGCTAAACTGACCCGCAGTGTTCCGCCCAACGCTCTAACCTTCTGGAATTATTATAGCTCAGCTTCACTGACAGACAATCGCTTGAGACCAGTGGCACAGATCAGCTCAAAGAGTTTGCCGGTGTTCCCTGAAGCAAAGGCGGTTTCCATTTCCTTAACTTTTTCCACTATCCAAGCCTCACGATCAGCTTTTAGACTACGTTTCAGTTTCCCATGGATATCTCTTCTAGACTTGTTGTGCGAACTACCAGGAGAAACCTTCCGTCTGGCTTCCAAAAACTCCACGGATTTCTCTGAAAACCAATGTTTCTTTACCTCATGTACCCTTGTGCCACATGCTACAGTATCTGCCTTCTGAATGGTCTGTGATATTTGAGTCCACCACCTATTAGGATCTTCGGAGTGAGTACCACTAAGACATCTTTCTAAGCTGGTTTGGTACTTATGCTTTACTGACGGTAAAACCAGTTTCTCAACAGCTAAACGTTGCTATTGGTGGGGTCGTTGCCCAGCAAAAAAAAAACAAGAAAAAACGACAACGCACCAATGCATGTGCTTCAATAAGAACGACAGTCTTGAATGGAACCACGCCACCTATAACTAACGGCTATGTGGTCTATCTGACACCAGGCCTGATTCGGAAAAGGTGGGCACCAAGTATAGCATTGATGTGCACGACGCCTTAAATTAGTGCTGGCTAAAAACAACTTACATTCAGCGCACAGCTGTAACAATCGCCCGCCACTATCTGATCGGTGTGACGCTATCCCAACCTGCCACCTAAACGAGACTCGGCTTCACCAAAGCGACCAACCTGGGTGTTCATATCTCCGGTCAGAACAACCATATCAGATCCATGTGTCGACCGGAGAAGATTGGCCAGATCCGAGTAAAATGCGTCCGTGACGCCGACGTCACTATACTCAGTAGGAGCGTAAGCAGACACAATGAATAAATTTCTGAAAGTCTGACGTCTAGAGCTGGCTTTAACAGAACCTGCCAAGCGGACGGCACAAAGTCCACTGCTAACAGGAATCCAGTCTACTAATGCAGCTGCAGCCGTCATGCTGAGGACTATATCTGCTCCAGTTTGACCTGTAATAGAGGCTGTGGAGTCACCCGAAGTGTATAACCTGTATCGGGTAGACAATGCCGGTATTGTTAGTTCCATACGCTGACTACTGTCCTTAATTCTGGTCTCCGAGATATAGCAGACATCGATATGCAACGAGTCTAACGTTCGTGCGAGAGCGGTCTGTTGACCTGTCTGTTTTAGAAGGCAAACATTGAAACCACCTATATTAATTCGCATTCTAGGTCTAAGCAAGAGACGAGGGAGGCCTGAAGCTGAATGGCAAGAAACGGAACTTACCGGCTCAGTCTTACCACGGTTAGCTACAAATATTGTGGGACTTGTGGAGTAATTATCAGACATGGAGGTCGGGAGGGGTCTGAGAGCTAAATTTGATAGGATAGCGCGGGAAGCGTCAGCAGTAGCATGTTTTCGCCTATCCACCCTGTTGTATGCAACAGTTAGGACGACCCGGTTTATACTGTGAGACGGTCGAGGCAGTATAGAATTACTTGTGTTGTGATTATTCATGGTTGTGTGTCGGCTGAGATACTGCCAGGACAACCAGACCTAGACAAGAGAACTATTAGAGTTCTCAACCTTTGAATCAAAAGCCTGTACCGCAAGGCAGCGGGTGGGTGGCAGTGTACCAAAACTGGTGAATTTTTCGGAAAAAGATGCCAACTTTCTTCCAACCCTCAACCTGGAAGCCCAGGAGACTGGTTGGTCAGACCTCTACCTATTAGTCTGTCTGGTCTGAGTGACTCTGTCGGTGTGGTGGCCACACCGTCCAGTTTAGCCCAATAGGTCATCGAGATGCGCAAGCCGTCACACCACGTCAACGTCCAGTCTCGTCTTGTAAGGGCTTCTGGAGGAATTTTAGCCACACAAGTACCACATTCCATTCCAGTAGGTTAAATTTCATCATGTCTTAACATCAAACAATATTGATGGAACTCGGCGAAATCACTGTTTGGAGATATAACTTTGCAACGTGTTTAAAGGTGAGTTCTTATTCTTCTCCAAGGTGCTTATTAACACCAAACGATTGATGTGTAATAATGTGTTATCGGAAACAATCAAGGTCTTACAAGCTATGTATTGCCATGGTTAAAACCTGGACGGAAGTTTAAAAAGGTTAGATACCCGCACGTAATGCAGCAATCGCACGTAGTTTAGTTGCTTGGTTACGTGAGGCATGTCATGGAATAATTATCGTTTGTTTTCCCATGTTACAGGAAAGCTGCGGCGGCGCTTCCTTTGTGACCAATTGCTTTTACAGTGTATACATTAAAAATCAGGTCACAACGTCAGGATATTTAGCATCAGCTGGGGTTGGGCTGGGAATACACATCGGCCTACCAGACCCACTGATGATCAAACCATTACAAACAGCTGGCTGAAACGTATTGGTGTAATCGGGCAACTGGATACACTTGCTCCAATAGATCACGAAACACACGCTGTTGATACGCAAGGCAACTTCTGCGCTCATTCACAATGTTCTATGAAATCATTCAAAACAAATAACAACGGTTAATTAATGCGCGATATCGAACACTGTGGGTAGCGTTCTTCTAACGAAACACCTGCGCGTTTCTTTGTTACTCGCATAAGTAAATTATGTTCATGATACACCGAATCTTTTAGGTCTACGTTCACTTCCTCCTTTGAATAACTGCCATAAAGTGCGTTATCTCAAAAACGTGTACATTACGGACATGAGAGTTTCAACTTAGGATGAAAGCTTCAATCAAGATGGATAAATTCATTACTGAAATGCTATTAGCAGAATAACCTGTGATCCCAGAAGGTGCAGTATAAATCGCCGATAGTCCCAAAGTCCGTAATGCATGCGATAACGGTCGGCAATCTGATCACACAAGTCTAGTTCGGACATCAGGAAGCACATGTTCTGTGCAAGGTGATGTTGCACGATCCACCGCCTTCAGAGAGAGAGAGAGAGGGAAGTGAGAGGACAAACAAATCAGTGAATCTACCGGTGAAATATCGTTTCATTCGACCGTGGATGTGTTCGAAGAATGAGTTTTGTCAACCACAATTCTCGATGGATGGAAGCACCATTGGACTGTATCGCTCGGCGCCGATAATTCCAAAATGTTGTAGTGTTAGGATTGATTACCAGTAGGTAAGTCAGCAACGCTAGACGGGGAAGAAGATGGAATATATATTAGAAGTTCAGAGATTTCAAACTGAACCTTATGGGAGATAAGTGCAACAAAGAGAACGACACCAGTCAAAGTTAAAAACTTTTACAGGGTTTTATGTCATCGGTCAGATGACACGGAAAAATGGTGTTACATCTGAAGAATTGTTAATTCGCCTGGACAGCTGTAGCCAATGGGATATACATGAAACACCGAGCTGACAAATTGAAGTTAACGGTTGGTCTTTCACTCACACTACAAACTAATCTTGCGGCTAGGTAAGTAACACGTCCGTCCGTTAGGTAATGAATGTATGCGTGGTCGTTTTTTACCCGTCGTGGTCCACATACCACCCCGAGCATACTTGCATATGGGTCTGATCAGCCGGTGTAAATTTACACACCGGGGATACAAATACACGTCTTGTGGATACAGTCTAATTCATTTATGTGAACTTGCGTTAATGCACACAGTTCGCTTGTAGGCAACAATACGGAGGACAAGGCTGGCGGGCTTCTTCCACATGTCTGTAAGGCAGACGGCGAGAAACAACAAATTAGAAATGATAGCGTTGGCCGACAGTGGTCTGATGGTGTACTAAGTAAGTCGCCTCAGTAGCGGGTGGAGTTGTTAATATTATATAGAACATCGTATATCCGAATGGGCTACGGTAATCTTCCCTAATATAGGTGGTCTCCCACATCATAAGCACATTCACAAAGCATAAAGGGCTTGTGTATAGGCAACAGCGAGAAACAATATGAAACGTGGCTATTCAGAATGAAGAAAGCAAATCGTATTAGAGTATTCTGCAACTGATGTTAATTTTCAACTGTACGCCTCTGGTGGCATAGCAGATGAGCAATGAGGTTCCGAATCAGATGTTTGACAGCGAGAGTAAGGAGTCCAGTCACTTACGTTTTGAAAACACGGAGAAGTCACATACCGGAGGGGGCTACAAATACTCATGCGTATTTGGTTTCACGCTGGACTCATCAGAAGATAGTGAAAAATATTTTTTCAAAAAACAGTTTCAACATAATGTAATAGAAAGAAAAGATAGTACAGAGAAGGTGAACAAGAAATACTATTGGAAAATGAAAGGATTACTGGGGAGGAGGGTAAAAGCGGACTAAACTACAGTGTATCAAACATAACCAACACATACCTATGCCGTTTAGAATCAAATATTACTACGTAATACTAAGCCTCCAGGACCTTGGATTAGGTCCATAGGTTATGAAGTCAAAGATTACTGCGTTGTTGTCTGTTATTTCAATGTACTGCAATGTACTTGATAATACGTAGTACAATGTCAGTAAGGTGCACATACAATGTAATAGGCTCAGACCCCGTAACGAATAAAAGAAAGGAAATAACGAAAACAACAAAACAGAAATAAACTTTATAGGGTGACGCGTTCCCCCAAGTAACTGACTTCGATTCTGTACCATTTTCGACAAGATTTTCAACCACCCACGAGCACCATAGTTAAGGTCTTAGCCAGGATGCTAATGACGGCCTACTGAATCGAGCGTTGATGTTATGGCCTTCGTCGATCGAACCCAAGTAATGCACTGACAATCTGGTTATCAGTCCCAACCTAAACAAAGCTACGTAAAAAGCTCACAACGTGATCAGTGATAGGGTGACAGTCACAAAGTGTATCCAAGCCACCGCCATCAGTGTAACGAAATCGACATGCTAGCTTAGTCTATCCCGAGAGTATGCCTGTTTACTGCATCAGTTATTAAGTGGTACTTCTACCGCACCTGCTGTGCTGGACACCGGTGGTTTCAAATAGCCGTTGGACGTCACCCGCACAAATAGACTGGGTCTCACAGCCATTCAGAAGAACTGAGTGGTTATACGATTTGCACTTCGGTGAGAGACTAGTGTCACAACGCCACTCCAGATGACGGAAATCCACAAATGCCACTGAGATTTAGGCTATTCGACTAGTGATTACATTCGACAGCCCATCAGGTCTGATATAACTACCTGGACAAATTAACTTACCGACCACCTTCAATTTGCCATTAGCGACAACGAATGCAAGCAACAGCTGCTGCCACCTTTGGAACCAAACCGTGTGCAATGCCGAAATGTGAGTCAAAGTGATATTGCTAGCCTGTCGAGAACATTTTACATTGCTCGTGTGGCATTAAACTAGAGCGGTATCGAATGCATGAACTAAGCATCGAAATTGGTCATCGGGGGGCACTTCTACACTAATTTGCTGGTAGTCGATAAGAGCGCTTTCCAGGATGCTGCTAACGCCGAAGAGATCAGGCAGACTTGACGGACATCAGTTGTAATGTCAAGGAGCGATGATAATTCAACTTATGCCCATACTGCACTCGAGGTTTACCGGTAAGGAGCTCTGAGTAGGCCGACGCACCTCCTGCACATGATAATCCCAGAATGCTGCTGACATTTGGGTTAAAAGCCACTCGCATATCTAGAAATAAGAGCATCAGCAATCCGCAAGTGTGGTCGTGGTCTAGCCAAGGTGAAACCTGGCCTATTCTTCACGGAATTGTTCTTGCGTTTGTATCTGCCTGCAGAAAACCACACATGCCATAATCGCTGATGTGGTCGGAAGTAAACATTACTCTCGACGACTGTCACACATGCTACGAGAACCCTTTTTAAAGAGAATAACGACCGTGAATGAGCCCCAGCCAGATAGGATGAACCTTTCAACTCAAAACTTACGCAACGAAATACACTTTGAAAATAGTGAAAGACCACACCCACGAAGAAGGCTAGAAGAAAGTCGGCTGAATCGGACGTTTTTAAAAGCGTGATCACTCGTGGGATTTCGGCTTTAACTGAAAGTGAGACAATGATCAACGGAGAACTTGTAGAGTCGTGAGGATACCGCAGAGCAGTCGGTTGATTGGACTGTCGTTTAACGTGTATCGCCCAGCATCCCATTTCTCACTGCAGATCGTAGAGGATTTAGCCGCTAGCCTTGTAGATTCTCTCGTTTACATCCGCTTTTTTATCTCGATAGTTCGAAAGGGTTGGGTTAGCTATCGAGAATTCCCACAACTAACAGCTGAATCTAGCTTCACAGTGCTCATACCAAGGATTTTTTCGAAGCTCTGACGAGTTCTAAGTTGGCTGTTTCGCCAGTCGAGTCATACTCACAATTATGGGAAATGTTTTGGCAAATATTAAGAGTAAAGTGAAATCAAATCAGTGAAAACCGAAAGAGCAGTAGTGCCACGCGAAGCAGCCAATGTCTTATGCATGACGTTTCTAATGCGTGTCATTTACGTCTGTAGAAGGTAAGTTTGCAAGCTTAAGAGCCAGCAACGTTTAGTACCTTTCGAGCGAGGTAGACAAACTCAGTTATGAGTGACTGAAAACAGGAATGAAAAATCGCATATTGCCGGCTAAAGTTCGCTCCATCTCATCGGATATATACTACAATATTGGTGGATATACTGTCCAGTCAAACAAGGTTAACGATGTCATATTAAACCCTCACTCCGTTGCACTTTGTATATGATAGCTCCGTCGATAAACACATTGAGACAATGTATTTGATTGAAGAGAGTAGAATATCAGTGTTCTGGAAGATGCTCAAAAAGCCATCTCAACTAATTGGTTTGGTTATCCATTGCAGAAACTTCAAGAAATAAATGTTCAAGTCATTGACAGAAAAAATCCATTTCATACTTACTGATAAGTCAACTCAAGAATGATGTAGGTCTCACGGTACAAATTAGTTGAGGTAAATGAGTGGCGGATGTTAATTATAAAACACTGGATCCCCCGTTTATCCAATTCAACAAAAAAGAGAAAACATGTTGCGATATATCAATATTTCGTTTAATCTCTTCAGCTGTTTACCCGAAACAATCAATTCAAACACGTAAATATGATCCGAATGACGTACACTTGAACATATAAGATATTATGGGTCAGAAGTTCACTATCAGGCAATAAATGAAGTCCGAGCTAGTAACTATTGCGCGCACAGAGCTGGTCTTCGACGTCTGCTCAATAACATTGGCCGTGAAAAACTTCTGTTATCACAAGGTTGCTCATTGGCTTGTAAAACTGCTCTACATGCTGTGCAAAATATTAACACCATATTGTGTCAAGAATACTTTAACCTGGTGAGGACCTTGGAAAATGTTTCCGTGGGACCATCAAAACTTTTCTATGGACGTTGAATCACTTTTTACCAGTCTCCTTTTAAATAAAACCGTCGATTTTCCATGTTATTTTAATCAACTGCAAAATCATTCCGTTCTAATTCTTCCTGAATATCTCACAACCTTATTCTAGGTAGACTATTAGAGTAGCTAAGGGCAATCTGCTCGGTCCAATATTTCCCGTCACTTTCCTAGAGATTATAAATTACTTTTAAACCATATCGATTTAACCACATTCCACAGGCGTTATGTTGACATTTTAGATTTTACTAACCATGGTCATTTTATCATGTTTTATAATGCTATGAATTCTTCGCACCCTTCTTTATCTGTTACTTTTGAGATGGAATCTAATAGCCTGGTCTTCCTGGAAGTTTTACCTACCCGACAATTAGATGGGACATTACGCCG